>JASGAT010395760.1:3979-26653 GCA_030220025.1 Chelon auratus
GGACAACACCCAGGTGAATCTGAATAACCTTTTCTAATTGCAGACGAGTATTGCATCATTAACAGACCCTCATAAGAATTTCACGTGTTCACCACCCAAAGTTACTCTTAAGAAAATTCCATACTTTACAGCTGAAGAAGCAACTTGGATGAGTGGTGAAAGATCTTCAAGAAAACTCGAACAAGTCAAGCTGGCTTTCTTTTTATTTTGTTCTGGATATACCATGACATGGATAACTGTATATTCACAGACATCTTGCAAAAATGTCTTTTTAGTTTATGATGTTAAGTAGCAGTGAATGCAGCTCTCTGGCAGAGCTCTAGATCTGAGACTCAAAAAATACAACAATAATAATAATAATAATAAAAATAACCACAACTAACAGGACACATCCTTAAATGTGTGGGTAGGGTTTATAGGTAGGAGGTAGATGTTTACATCTGGATGCCATCTAGCCACATAGAGTTTGATACTACATTTCATTTCAAGAGGTATTCTACAGAGGGTAACTATGTGACACTCTGTTTCCAGCAGTTCCATCTTCTGTAAACTACAAGCAACAGACTACATGGGGTTCAGCTTTCCTTCCAGATTCACTTGCTACTGTGCAAGCACCCAGACCACCCAGTCAGTCACTCATGTAGCAACAATGCAGAGAACCCTCATGTGCCTACCACTGCGAAAATACAAATGATATCTGTGATTTTGCTCCCTTTCAAGCAAAGGCAGGATAGTTGCTATTTTATAATGAGGCCAACACAAAATGGCAATTTTATTTTTCTTAAAGTTACGTATACCACTCGTCTGTAACCATTTGTCATCAATTAACCTCACCTCTTAGAATGGTGGGAGGACGCTGGAGTACCCTGAGAGACACACAGAAGAACATGCAAGCTCCGCACAGAAAGGCCTCTGTCTGGCAGTGGATTCCAAACCAGGACCTTCTTGCTGTGAGGCATCTACGTTAACCATACCACATCAGACCACTTATCTGAAAAATGCTACACTGTTGTCACCTGACGGGCCTATTGAGGGAGTAGTGTTACAGTCGGGGCAGGTTGGTCTAGTCCAGTGATGGGCAAGTTTTGATAATTATAAAAATGTGAAAATTTGATCGAGAAAATTGTGTGTGTGTTTCAGGTGAAATGGGAAGAAGATTATTTGTTCACAGAGTTTAAAAGCAAACCTATGAGCTTAGTCTGCTTAGAGACGCTATCTGCCATGAAAGATTTCAACTTAAGTTGCCGCCACAACATGTTGCACAAAGCTAAATACGAGGAGTATACTGAAGCTGCAAGGGCTGCTATCGTAGCCAACCTCAAATCAAAAGTACACAAACAACAGTGACTTTTTACCAGTGCCCACTGCTGGTAGTGACGAGGTAGAGTGGGTATACAGGGAAAATGTTAAACTGTTTCTTAGTGTAAAAATGCACAATATTAGTTCTTGCAATTAATATTTGTCTGCTGTTCTGCAGCTTTCTGCCATCCTTGAGATGGATGGTGATTTGTATGTTTTATTTTCATGAGCCCTTTGCACTGAAAAAAAAATGACTAAGTGGTTATTTTTTGTTTGATTCAATAAACATATATATGTAAATGGTAAATGGCCTTGCTTTTATATAGCGCTTTTCTACATATTGGTACTCAAAGCGCTTTACAGTCACAGACACATCTACCCATTCGCTCACACAAGCACACACACATTCACACACCAGTGCCACGCACTGGGAGCAACTGGGGGTTCAGTGTCTTGCTCAAGGACGCTTTGGCATGTGGCACATTCCGGGGATCGAACCACTAACCCTCTGGTTCGTGGACAACCCGCACTACCTAATGAGCCACAGCCTGTATGTGTGTGTGTATATATATAGGTGTGTATAAATGTGTGTGTGTGTATATATATATATGTGCGTGTGTATGTGTGTGTGTGTATATATAAACATATTTACAATGGCAGTTTTATCATATATGGTTAAGTGTGCGGTCCTATGTGGCCCCTCCATCATTTAAGTTGCCCATCCCTGGTCTAGTTAATTCAGAACTGCCCTACACCTTGTGTATGGTACTGTGATAAACTGATACTACCTGAATCATTAATCCAGTCACTGTGCCTCTGCATGAGCAACACAGGCCTGATTTCATCTTTATGGATGACAATGCCTCAGCTCATGGAGGCTGAGGTGCCTCAAATGGAGTGGCCTGCACTTTCTCAAGACCCTGCACATCCAAATGGAGCCTCAAGAGGAGTGGAATACCATGCCTTAGCAGACAATAAGTTGGCTTGTGAACAGCATTTTTTTGTGGTATAGCTACCACTGTTTGAAATGAAAAAAATTACAATTGCATGAATTTTTTACATTTTCCAAAAATTTAATCTGCAAGCAGAATATCCCGGACTTTTTGAGTAATGCATTTTTTAGGAATGTGATTACCTGAAACACTAAAGTAATAGAGTCGACAGGTAAGACTAGGGGTCGTGTTAACCAAATATTATGAAGGCAATCTGCCATTTTGACAGATTGCAATTCACACGCCTGACCACTTGGTGGCGAGTGAGCATATTAATTGGCTCTTGTCTCTCTTGATTAGTAGTGTGAAACTGGGATCTTTCGAGGGATTCGGATCATTCTGAGTCACTCACTGATGTGAGCAGGGTTGTGCGAGTCACTTGATCCAAAATGGAAGAAAGACATAATAAAATATAGAAACTCATAAGAACGATTATTACAGTTACCTGTAATTGCCATTTATCAGTTCATTGTGATCATGTAAACATGGCCACTGAAAATTTGTTCATTTGTGTTTTCTCTGAGATGACAATGGCACTCCACTCGCCCACTCACTCGCAGAGAAACAAAACTTATCCCTGCTCTGGGTTAGGCAGGGATCCACAAGTAGTGGTTATGAGTCGGTTAAATTTTGTTTCTCTGCGTATTGCGTGTAAGTGAGTGAGTGAGTGCCTTAGTTTGCTAGTGGTCAAATCTGGTAGTACGTTTTGGTTCTCTGCTAAGTGAGATAGATGTAAGAGGAGTAAACCGTTTATTGATTATACATATATCAATCAAACTCAACTGAGCCGGTTAAATAGATGTCTAGATTCATGATTCTTGAGTCGTCTTTGATGGTCGGTTATATGAGCCGGATCCCAAATCTTTTTTTTTTTCCCCACCGCTACTGAATATTAATTGAAAATGAATGAAAATTAAATGCTATTGAATATGTCATTATTATCATATTTTTTTATTTTATTTTTTAAATTAAAGTGATGGGCAAAAATAGATTATGACAGGATTTATATGACTCCGTCAGTCAAAGTGACAGACAACTAAAAAGTCTCTGGGTAAGACAATCATATTGTATGTTGTGTGAAACAAAAAGCTAAAGTTTCTACTGTAAATGTCTCACTATGCTTCACACAAAGTGCTTGTTTAATGTTCAATCAGCTTCTGACAAATTCGCTAAAGCCCCTCTGATTGACAAAAGTCTTTTCACCTTTGATTGTGCTTACTCAAAACAGCATTGACAAGTTGATTCTTGAGTCGTCTTTGCAGCACTGACTTGAACACACTCTATGAATTACACCAACAAGTCATAACATTATGACCACCTGCCTAATATTGTGTGGGTCTCCCTTGTGCCTCCAAAACAGTTGTGACTCATTAGAAAATGGACATGGACCTTCTGAGGGTGTTCTGTGGTGTCTAATAACAGAATGTTGTTAAAGAGAGCTTTTGGGCCCTGTGGGTTAAGGGGAGGGGCCTCTGTGGATAAGGCGTATTCCAGTGCATGCCGCATATACTTGATCAGTTTGGGAATTTGGAGGCCAGGTCAGCACCCTGTTTTTTGAGTTGTTCCTAAAACGTTTTTGTGTGTGTGCCTGTGTCAGGCTGCATCCTGCTGGGGATGGCTGCTGACATCAAGGAGTGTCACGGCTATCGGATGGAGGTGTCTGGTCTGGTCTAGGTGGGGGCTACAAGTCTGAGTAACATCCACACAAATGTTTGTTTCCTAGAAGAACATTGTATTGTCATAAGATGGCCAATATTATTTACTTCTCCTGTAAGCGGTTTTGAAGTTGAAGCTGATTGGTGTTCCTTGTATGGCTACTGTTAAAAATGTTCCACATTCAATTTTTTTGAAACTTTGTAAACAATTACACATCCTTTTTGTGATAGTGATCCTTATTCATGCAATGTCTAGCTGGTTTAATATCCTGACAATACAGCTTAAAGCTACTTCAACCCATGACTCGGGACTGTTAGCACAGCAACAGTAATACTACACAAAACAAACTGGACATTTTGATTTTGCCAAAAAAAAAAAAAACAACAAAAAAAACCCAACAACCAGTAATCTGCTCCACACACATCAGCAAACACGCTTTTTAAGAATACTGACTATAAACTGTGACCAAATAGCTATCATTACCACGGAGAAGTGTTTACAGTTGGAAAGCCACTGTTTTAACAGCCACAATATTAGGGTACATAAGAAATTCTGTTACTAAAACCTTGACATTAAAAAACTGAAATATTACAATCTGATTAAAAAGACATGGTTAAAAAAGAAACTATATGGTTTAGTCTATAAAGGGGCATGTGAACACTTTGGATTAGAGATTTGCAACCTGAGGGACCTCATTCAGAAACATATAGTCTGCCAGTGCACAGAACTGGAAAAGTAACACGTGTCCCTCTTAGTGGATTAAAGGAAGCGGTTAACATATAGAGCATTCTTTACCTTTAAAATTATATATCAACAGTGTAATAATACAGGGATAATACAATTACAGACAGCCCATTGCTGCTGAGCCTTACATCAGCTAGTTTGAACTAGGGTGCAGTGAGCAGGTGAGGATAGGAAGAGCTACAAGGCCACCACGCATGGGTTATGCTGAAGATGCCATGGTATCCCGGACATGGTACGGCATAAGAGAATCTGAAATGTAGAAGAGAAAATGAATCATTGTTATCATCCAAAAATTGAAACAATGAGTGAAAAACTGTTCTTTTAAAGGATTTACAACACGCTGCCCAATCAGAACTACAGAAAGCACACACAAAACACATGTCTGAGACACTGGAAAATTACATTTTTAGTTTTGTTAGAAGGCCTCAAAGTAGATGGTCAGCAAACATTTTATTCAGACAAAGCAAAAGTCTGTTATATGCTGCATACGGTACTTGGTTGTTCATTTCCATTCCCTTTGTTTTCTCCTCAAGTTTCCTATAACCAATAGCAAACAATATTTGTGATTGGAGCCAGAAAGAACAAATTGGTGGGCAGAACACACACCACTTAATCTATGAATTCCTGATACAGTGGTCTCTTATCTGAGATAGGATACAGTGGTTGTAGTTCAGCAGATGTCCATACATTAGGTTGATTTTCTTCAGAAGACCAGACAACACACACTTTCTACAAGAGCTTTTTTTGTATCTATTTGTAGCTCCACTGTTTGACCAGATTCTAAAAGATGCCCGCTGTACACTATATTTCCAACTGACAACTGAAAATGGGGTTATCAAAACTGTCTTCTCTACACAGTAAGATTAAAATGGGATCAGGAATTTTCGCAGCACATGTAGTTAAGCCACTTGAACCTAAATGAATAAAGTCCAGAGCTCAACATGATGGAGTCCTTCTATTCATGGGAATATTTATTTTATTTTAAGTGGCTAAATCCTTTGCATAATGCAGCCTAGTGGTGAAAGGGTCAGCAGTCGTGCCTACTAGCAAGAAGTTTCAGGGGCCTGTGTAGTTTTCATGTTTTCCTGTGCCAACAAGGGGATTTGTCTGGGAGTACTGACTTCTTCCCACAGTCAAAATAAATACAGTTTACATTGACTATAAACCATGTCGATGTGAATGGATGTGTGTGTCCTGTTCGTAGCCAGGCCCATAACGCCATAGCGCCATAGAGTGACTGAGCCCTTATCTTTTACCTACCCCTAATCATTTGCAATGTTGCTTCAACAGAACTTACTGTATTATAGGCTTTGATTTCTGTCTTTAAATAAAACATATAGAAAGTAGAAACAATCTAGAATTATCGGCCCCAGGCAGTTGTTTTCTGGCTGCCAGCTAGCTCCCAGGCTGTTTCCAGTTTCGTATATCATGCAAGTTCTTCAGTAGCAGACAGTATAATGTTAGTGATGTATGACAGCTAAAACTTTGTATAAAAATCCAGAATTAGAACAAATTCATATTTTAAAATATTAATTTAGAAGCAGTGTGATGGCATGGTAACGCATGTCTACTAGTGGCACTGTTCCACTAATGTTAATTGATGGCATAACAGAAGATAGAAGCTTCCAGATGAATTCTGAAGTGTATAGAGATATACTGTCTGCTCAGATATAGCCAATCAAACAAAGTTGACTGGATGATGTTTCACAGTACAGTACAGAATGACCCAAAACTTACCCAGGAGTGGGTACAGTGGTGGGTATACCACAACAAAAAATGTCAATGTCTCGGGAGTCTGACGATAAAGAATAGGTATATTATGCAATGACAGAGTGAGTCACCTGACTGACTTCAGGCAGTTATCTTCTAGCTTTTTTTTTTTTTTTTTTAACAAGCTTTATAAAAGAATTGTTTAGGGATGTGCTGAATATTCGGCCACCAAAAAATTTTGGCTGAAAATGGCCCAAAAGTGCATTTTCCTTTTATTGGCCGAAAGACTTTTATCACCGAAACAACACGGCCGAAACAGGATGTTGTGATGACGCAAGCAAAAACCACAGCCAGCACGGGCATGTCTGCCATGTGGATGTATTTCAATATATAAAGTATTATATAAATATTATATCAATACCCACTGATAGTGATTTGTAATTTATTTAATTTATTGTTTATTTCCAAACATCCATGCAAGGAAGTTTCCCAGTGATGGTGCCAAGGCAAAAGGAGTGCTCAATACATCGAACCCCGTCGATGCTTTTAGCATTAAAAATGCTAATGTGAAGCTTTAGCAGTAATTCAGTTTAATTCAATAATAGAGTCAATAACAATACAAATCGTCTCAAGACACTTCAAAACCCGGCCTGAAACCTCCAGAGCAAGCATGAAGGCAACGGTGGCAAGGAAAAACTCCCTTTTAACAGGAAGAAACCTCGAGCAGAACCCAGCTCATATGGAGGGACCCATCTGCCCAAGTAAGAAAATTTGAAAAAAATACTATTGTCTGCTCAGGATTTAGCATTCTGAATTTATGTCCAGACTCTGTTTATAGAGATTACATTATCAGTATCTCACACCATGTATTGTACCTTCATTCACTTCTTATTGATTTAAGGATTCAAGGATTCTTTATTGTCATTTCAACACATGTTGGTACATGAGTGGAACGAAATTAGTTTCTCTGGTCCCAATTCAAGCCACAGCAGAATTAGTAAAAAGTATAAATATAGAATAAAATTAGCTAACTAAGTATAGTACAAAAATAAAATAGCAAGAAGTGTATAAATATAGGCAGTAAAAAAAACTGTCAGCACTGTAATAAGTGGAGATTATATCCAGCAGTTCTGTACCATTGAGGTAGTGTGCAAGTGGAAGTTTAAAGTGACATTGTACAAAAACAACTGCATTCTGTGTAGATGTGTCTGTGGGTGGTTGTTGGGGGGCTACAGAGGTCCTCCAGCATTCAACAGTCTCACAGCCTCCAGGAAGAAGCTGTTCCTCAGTCTGGTGGTCCTGCTCTTAACGCACAGCCTCCTGCCTGAAGGGAGAGGGACGAACAGTGTGTGTGCGAGGTGGGTGGGGTCTTTCCAGGTGAGGTCGTCAGTGATGTGGACGCCCAGATACCTGCAGCTGGAGACCACTTCCACCCCTGTCCCTCCAATGTGCAGGGGAGGGGGGAAGTGTCCGCCCCTTCTGAACTCCACGATCATCTCCTTGGTCTTCTTCACGTTGATGCAGAGGTCATTTTCTCTGCACCAACCCTCCAGCTGTTCTTCCTTCTTCCTGTAGTCGGGCTCACCATTGTTAGCAATGCGTCCAACCACAGCTGTATCGTCCGCAAACTTCACAATCAGACAGCTCAGATGTATCGCTGAGCAGTCGTATGTGAGCAGGGTGAACAGGAGGGGGCACAGCACACAGCCCTGGGGGGAGCCGGTGCTGAGGGTGATGGAGGAGGAGGAGAACAAGATCGCCGAACAAGATGGCCGCTCGTTAGAAGTTGTTATTTAATACAAAACAACAAAATTAACAGAAACCTGTCCTGTTCAACTTAAAACTGTATAAATTAATGTAAAACAATAGAAAGCAGAGCATTCCTCCTGTAAAAGCGCAATAAGCAAAGTTCGAACAGAAAGTGCGAGTAAAAGTTTTTGCTTTGGTATCTTTCTCTATCTCTATTGGTATCTTTCTCTATCTTTCTGGTATCTTCTTCGCAAACAACAGTACCTTGACCAATGAGATGTACGGGATTCCCGCTGTCAGCTCATTGGTTACAGAGCAGGAGACGGCCTGTTAACCGTAAATTTTCACATAAAGCGCCCTGTTGTTTATTCAGTCCATTGATATTTTATACACTATTTTTGATTCTCACGGTAATACCGGACAAAGTGCATCCCGTTTCAGCTCAATACAGAACGTGTACTACCCTCTTGATATGGACAACTACTGAACTAATTTTTTTTAAAGTAGAGAGAGATATGTTGTCTTGTTAGCCAACCTTTGTGCTTGAAAGAAAGAAGTCAGAGCAGTCAGAGCCAGGATATATACAGTCAGCGCTCAGAGCGTTGCACTCGAGCGCGAACAGCGACTTTGATTGGTCATGTGTGGTCCCTCAAAATATAGGTCCAACGTGTGTATACCATCTCCTACTGCACGAGAGTATGTACAATTAGCCATAGTCATGCGCTGTATTAGACTATCCATATGTAATAACTACACAACATTGTAAGGGCCGTACAAAATTCCCCAGGGGCCGGATATGGCCGCCAGTTGAATAGCCCGGATGTACACTGTACTTAACATTAAAATGTCAACTTGAAGTGACTAGAAATGTAGTTATTGGTTGACACTTTGGCAGGATTTAAGTTATTGCTGATGAGCACATATGATGTACATAAATTCGCATAGTTTTAGTCTAGAGTGAATGCATTTACATTTAGTACATTCTTCACAAAGAGGGATTTTTCTTTGGTTACTAGCTGTTCACACTGTACAGACAACAATGACACTGATCACGGATACTGAAGTAGCAGTCAAAATCTCGTGATCGATATGATCTGATGAAAATTATTTGTACTTTAGGTTTACACCTCTTCTAAATTTGTAGCCATATCCTAACACCAAATGCTGTGCTTATTGTTAACATTAACATTCTGTACTTAAGTAAAAGTATGGATACTTGTGTAAAAAAATACTCTGGTTAAAAGTTAAAGTACTGATTCAACTCAAGTAAAAGTAAGAAAGTACAGGCTCTGAAATGTATTTAACTAAAAAGTAAAAATGATTCCATTAATGAAACAATTCATCCGTTGATAATTTTGCAAAATGAAAAAGTTCTAGCAGAATAATCTAGACTGAATTGACCAGATGTCCTGCATGAGCATCTGAACATTTTTAATAATAAACTGGGTTGTTGCTTTTAAAGTGTGCTAGTGTTAGCACATCAAAACGATGTGTTCCCATAGCATTGCTAACGTTGTTAACTAGCTTCCAAAAAATCCTCAAAAAGCTAATGATAGCAACAGAAACCACACCATACCTGAATTTTTTTTTTTTTTCAGATTAGACCAGTAGTTCTCAAATAGTGGGGTCAGGTGGACTTTCATTACTAGTGTCTCTATTGATGCTTGAACGATAAATAAGCCTCCAGTCACTAGGTGGCAGCAGAGCTCAAACTAATCAACAGGCTGCCTGTTCAAAACAGTAGAAGAACAACACAGGCAGCGCATCATCGACTTTCCTTCTCTAGTCCAATTAGTAGTGTAAAACCCGGATCTTTTGAGGGACTCGGATCGGTCTGAGTCACTCACTTGTATGAGCCAGGTTTTGCGAGTCACTTGACCCAAAATGGCCCGTTTGCGAAAGAAAGTGTTTCCAGTACATTCACTCGAGACATAATAAAGCATAGTTAACACCTAATAAAGGATTATTAGTTACCTGTTATTGCCATTTATCAGTTATGATACATAGTCACTGAAAATCATATCAAGTATCTTACATAAACCTAAACCTAAAGCTCAAAATTAAATTGTGCAAAAAAAAAAAAAAAAAGAATGAATGAGGACAGGATCACTACTACGAGATAATATTTTATTTTCTTATGGTCTAAAATGTATGTGGAGTGGATGCAGAGGCTATTAATTCACTCACAACGTTAAGTTTCGTTTCTCTGCCGACCGAGTGAATGGCTTCTGACTCCCTGCTCTCGGTTAAGCAGGGACTCATGAGTGGCGAATCAGCAGCGGACTCATGAGTGGCGGATTCGCTACTCATGAATCCCTGCTGGCTGAGTGTAGGTGGCGCTGCTTGTGGTCAGGTCGAGTAGTACATTTTGTGATCTCACTCGGCAGAGAAGCAAAATGTACGTATGTTTGAATGGTGCCGTTTATTGATTATATATTAATCAAATGTGGCAGGACTCAACTGAGGCGATTAGTCAAGTCTGACCATGTCACGTCTTTTACGTCTTGTCATCCGTGGAGGTTAAAAAAGTAATAAGCCTGTTTTTCCAATGTAAGGAGTAGAAAATACAGATATTTGTGTACAAATGTAGGGAGTAAAAGTAAAAAGTCATCAGAAAAAGAAACACTCAAGTAAAATACAGATACCTGAAAAACCTACTTAAGTACAGTAACGAAGTATTTGTACTTCGTTACTGTACTTACTGTAGCAGAGGTGGNTTACTTGCCACCTCTGCTTACATATCCACACATGTGAGCACTTTCAGACACACTTAAAGTGCACCTTTGAAATAGGAGTTCCTTACCACGATATTGGCTCATTGTGTTCTTCAATCTCTTCCTGAGTGTTTGCTCGTCTGGATTGATCATCTTCATCTGGATATAGACGAAAGTGTATTCATAAATATATTCACAGCAGTGAACTGAGAACAGTTTTATGTCTGTGCGCCATGTCTTTGGCACATACATTAAGTCACTATTTATTGATCTCCGCCCTGACATTAGTTAGACCTGCACAAATCTCAGATTATAACTTCAACCCCGGAAGTTTTCATACCGTAATCTCTGGTAATAAAGGAATATAAAGACACCAGTAAATAAGGAAATCAGTTACGGTACTTTTTCCTTTTCAGGCGATCATTTATAATAGTGGACACATGCGACCCAGCCCATCTCCAAATGTGGTCAGAGGTCAGATCTCAATGTGCCCTGGGGGTGTTCACACCGGATCTTAATACAAGGTCTCAACAGGCTGTCTTGATGAGACAGAGGGATAGAGAGGGAGGGATGTGCAGCTGGTTAGAATGATTAAAGATAGTAGTGGAAATGTGTTGACGGGTGACAGGAGCATGAGGGAAAGATGGAAGGAGTACTTTGAAGAACTGATGTATGAGGAGAACGAAAGGGAAAGAAGAGTTGAAGAGACAGCTATTGTTGAGCAGGAGGTAGAAAAGATTAGTAAGTGTGAAGTTAGGATGGCTTTGAAGAGGATGAAGTGTGGGAAGGTGGTTGGTCCTGATGACATACCTGTAGAGGTATGGAAGTGTTTAGAAGAGAAGGCAGTGGAGTTTTTAACTGGTCTGCTTAACAAGATCTTGGTGAGTGAGAGGATACCTGAGGAATGGAGGAGTGTTTTGGTGCTGATGAAGGGTGAGTTGTGGAAACTACAGTGGTATCAAGCTGATGAGTCATAAAATGAAGAAGTGGGAAAGAGTAGTGGAAGCTAGGCAAAGGGGAGATGTGAGCATTTGTGAGCAACAGTATGGTTTCATGCTGAGAAAGAGCACTACAGCAGTACAGTGGTGCAGGATATGTACAAAGTGGAAAGTATTCAGACCCCTTTAAATGTTTAACTCTGTGTTATATTGCAGTCATTTAAGTTCCTATCAATGTACACGTAGCACCCCATATTGCACATCGCACCCCAATAATCTAAGAACGACGACACAGGATAATGGAACAACGACAGTACAGTGCATCTGCGGCAAGAGGTGCAAGAATGAGAAGGGCTTAAGAATCATCAAGGCAGGATGAGATGTTTGAAAGCAGTAGCGACGACAACACATCGCACAGAAGTCACCACTTCTGGTAAGACGCAGGAGGAGCCAGGCCCGGAGGCAACCCACAGCGCCCAGAGCCTCCTAGTGACGCCAACACCTACTGCCAGCAGCTCGTCTGCCACCCAAAGCCGCCCTCAAGAAACAGCACCTCCTGACAACCCACAGATCCTCCAAAGCCAGCAAGTGGCAGCCACAAGAACTGGCTGTGCTCCTTTGGCCCAACCAAGGATCCAGTGGCCCCAATCCTAAAAGAGAGCTAAGTGGCACCAGTTCAATGAGGATGGATCCCAGATCCAAACAGCTCCTTGGCCAAAAGAGGACTGGCCAACTCACCTACTCCAAGGATGCAATCAACATCCACCTCAATGCCACCTTTTCTGACCCCAACAGAGAACGACCGCTGGGGCCATGCGATGCACTGCTGACACCACCAGAGCCCACATCAGAGTTCAACCTGAAGGTGCCCTGAGTGAAGTGGAGGAAGTGGTGAGGAGAACAAGATCAAGCTCAGCACCAGGCCCAAGTGGAATACCTTATAAGGTATATAAGAACTGCCCAAAGCATCTACAGCGGCTGTGGAAGGCCCTGAAGGTCATCTGGAGAAGAGGGAAGATTGCCCAGCCATGGAGGTATGCTGAGAGAGTGTACATCCAAAAAGAGGAGAAGTCTGAGAACATCGACAAGTTTCAGTTCATCTCGTTGTTCAACATGGAGAGCAAAATATTCTTCAGCTTTGTGGCCAAGAGACTCTCCAATACATTGACATGTCTGTGCAGAAGGGAGGTGTACCAGGAGTCCCAGGTTGCCTGGAACACACAGGCGTGGTAACCCAGCTCATCAGGGAGGCAAGAGAAGGCAGACCTGAGGGGACCTGACTGTGCTGTGGCTAGATATCAATACCCCATAAGCTGGAGGAGGTTGCACTGAAGAAACACTATGTACCCCAGAAGGTGAAAGATCTCATACTGGACTATTACAGCAAGTTCAGCTTGAGAGTCTCCTCTGGCCAGTTAACATCAGACTGGCCCCAGCTTGAAGTAGGGATAATCATTGGTTGCACCATCTCAATGACCCTCTTTGCACTGGCAATGAACATGATGGTCAAGGCAGCTGAGACACAATGCAGAGGCTCCCTCAGCATATCTGCTTCAGACTGGGAGAACATCAAATCCCATCAGTCACTGAGAAACCAGTAAAGAGCCTCGGGAAGGCCTGTAACCTCAATGACAGAGGCTCCATCAGCGCTAAGATTGAGGGCTGGTTGAGAGCAGTGGACAGATCAGGGCTCCCTGGTAAGATTCAAGGCTTGGGTCTACCAGCATGGAATCCTCCCAAGACTCCTCTGGCCTCTACTCATCTATGAGGTCCCCATGAGTGTGGTTGAAGGTTTTGAGCAAAAGGTGAGCGGTATGGGAACACCAACAAGCTCAGACTCCCTTTTAGCGCAGTCAGGGAGGAGTATATTGTGGCACGGGAACATCTGCAGTACTCTGGATCAAGGGGATCAAGGACAGCCGATACCGCCAAGCCACAGCCAAGGCAATTCACTTTGTCAAGGAAGGAGAAAGGCCAGAGAGAACATCAAAAAGTCGCTCTGTTGGGTTGCTCTCCATGGCCCGAGACTCGGTGATGTCAGTTGACCTAGAGAGGCAACTGAAGATTCCACCACACATCACCCAGTCCACACTGAGACCTGAGATCAGACCTGAGACCTGAGGTCTCTAAGGCCATAAGACAACTTATCTTTCTAGAGCTAACAGTGCCCTGGGAGGAGAGTGAGCAGTTGGGGATTTGCCAGCCACACGCTTGGGAATGACGCAACTGGTTTTTCACACCTGGATTTGGGAATGCCATTCCTCTTTGCAGATCCTCTCCAGTTTTGTCAGGTTGGATGGTGAACGTTGGTGGACAGCCATTTTCAGGTCTCTCCAGAGATGCTGAATTGGGTTTAAGTCAGGGCTCTGGCTGGGCCATTCAAGAACAGTCACAGAGTTGCTCCGAAGCCACTTATCTGTTATTTTAGTAGTGTGCTTAGGGTCATTGCCTTGTTGGAAGATGAACCTTCAGACCGTCTGAGGTCCTGAGCACTCTGGAAAAGGTTTTTGTCCAGGATACTTGGCTGCATTCATCATTCCTTCAATTTCAATCAGTCATCCTGTCTCTGCAGCTGAAAAATACCCTCACAGCATAATGCTGCCACCATGATGCTTCACTGTTGGGATTGTATTGTTCAGGTGAGGAGCAGTGCCTGGTTGTCTCCACATACCACTTAGAATTAAGGCCAATAAGTCCAATCTTGGTCTCTTCAGATCAGAGAATTTTATTTCTCATAGTCTGGGAGTCCTTAATGTGTTTGGCAAACTCTGTGCAAGCTTTTATGTGTCTTACACTCTGTCAGACCACTCTGCCATAAAGCCCCGATTGGTGGAGGGCTGCAGTGATGATCGACTTTCTAGAACTTTCTCCCATCTCCCCATTGCATCTCTGGAGCTCAGTCACAGTGATCTTTGGGTTCTTATTTACCTATCTCCCCCAATTGCTAAGTTTGGACGGGGGGCCAGCTCTAGGAAGAGTTCTGGTCAAACACTCTGAGCTGTACAGTCTTATATACACTGATGTGTGACTTTCCTAATCCAACCAATTTAATTAAACACAGCTGGACTCTAATGAAGGTGTAAAACAGGTAAAAACACTGGCACCTCTCAGTGTTATGACAATTGTCGCTTTATGTGGCCTGATTTCTTGGGTTTGAGTGACAGCTCCCACCCACAATCCCTGCATCGCTGTAGCCACGGTCCCACCCACATTCCCAGAGTCCTGCACATTACAAACATTGTCAACAATGGCAAACAAGAGCTTGGTTTTGTGTTTTTGCAAGACCGTGCTGTGTGCACTTGTGAGAATGTTGTGTGAACGTCAACTATTAAGAGGCATTTTGAGACGTAGCACAAGAAGACTTTCAAAGACCAAGCAGATAAAGCACAGTCAATCAAACATGTAGGTATGATAAGCTTGCTCCCTCAAAGTTTTTATGGCATTGCACATTGCATTGCAAAGCATGGAAAGCCTTTTATTGATGGCGAATATATTGAGGAGGCTTTTCTTAGTTGACTTCATAGTGAAGCAATCCACACTGACGCACCGGCAGTTTCAGTCCCTGCTGGAGGACCTGGACAGTGCATACACAGATCTCCCTCTCTACTCAGCAGTGAGATGGCTGAACTGTGAAGTTCTGGAGCGCTGCTTTGCCTCTCTGGCTGAAAATGCCCAAAAGTATCCAGAACTAGAGGACGAAAAGTGGATTGTGAAACTCATGTTTCTTGCGGACATTATGAGACACCTGAACGGGCTCAATCTCAGACTGCAAGGTGGAAGACAAACTATTTTGGACATGTTTGAGACAGGCGGCTTTTGTCGGTAAGATGACATTTCCACCTCCACTTTCCGCTAATTCAGACACCTGAGAGAGCTGTCCTCCTACTGCAACATCAGCGTCACTGAAGTAACCACGTACGCGTGAGCTGGAGGCTGAGTTCACAACATGATTTGTGGATTTTAAAAGGTACGGACCAATGTTCTCTTTCTTGATCAAGCCCGACAGCTGTGGTGGAAATGATTTGGATGCTATTCTGATCGACTGGATGGATACAGAGGACATGGAAATGCAGCTGATTAAGCTGAAGAGCTGAACACTGTGGGTGACGAAGTTTGCAGAGCTCAGAAAATAGTTAGAAGCCACACCAGTGCAAAATCACGGAGTACATCCTCGCTTGCTGGGCATCTGCACATGAGAAATTGAGCTGTCTCCGGGACATTGTGTGTGCTGCTGTCAGTCTTCAGGTCAACATATCTCTGTGAGCAGGTGTTTTCACACATGAAACGTTTGCTCAGCAACACCCACAGTCGGTTAACAATGGAGCACTCTGAGGCATGTTTGCAACTCAAAGTAACTAACTACAAGTCACAGATCATAGAGCTCAGCCAAGCAAAGCAGGGCCAGGGATCACAATTACTATCTAGTAGACATCTGTTAATTTAATGTTGCCTCAACCTACACTTAGCTGTTTGTCCATGTCTTGGAATGGTGATGTGGCTATTTTATCACAAAATAATACAGATATAGTACTGTTGCACTGTGGTCTCAGTTTAGGCCTCTCTTCCAAGTGCAATATGTTTATGAAAGCAGTGTTTTGAGTTAACAAAAGATAAATATCTTTAAAAATATGTTTGAATGTGATCTATACGGATGGAATAAATTTCTAGGTATGTTGGAAATGTTTTTGTATTTTGTGTCATAATTTTACTTTGAAATTTTCTTCTCAACGAGTGTGCCATTATCAACAAAATGGCACTCCGTGTCACAAAGGTTGCCGATTCCTCATGTAGAGCCATCTCAAGGATGATCAGAAGAAAAAAACAGCACCTGATTTAAATATACGAATGTCACAGTGTCACAGCAAAGGGTCTGAATACTTATGGACATGTGATATTTCAGTTTTTATTTTTTTCAGGATGGATAGAATCGGGAATGAGTACATTAGAGGGACAGCTTATGTGACATGTTTCCAAGATAAAGTTAGAGAGAAATGGTTAGAAATGGTCAGGACATGTTTAGAAGAGGGATAGTGAATATATTGGTTGAAGGATGCTGAGATTAGAGTCGCCAGGCAGTAGGTCTAGACTCTAGAGGAAGAGCAGGTTTATGGATGTAGTGGAGGGAAACTGAAGGGAAAAGCCTAAAGGAAAAGATGGAGATTCCCTTGGTTTTTAACAGAAAAAGGATTTTTTTTGTTGTTGTTTGGTTTTATGTCCTTATTACACCCTCACTGTGTTGCCCTTTTGTATTTGTTGAGCACTAAACAGCTGTACTTGAGCTGTTCCAATTTTGTGCATTAAAATGGTTTAACTCAGTGGTTATCTGCATGCCCTTTGGCTAAATGAAAATGTGATGAAGTAGTATCAAGTCGTTGTATTTGTGAAGCCTTATCTGATAAATGACACGGTCTGACCCTAAACCTTGACCACTGGCACCAGTATAGTAGTAAAATTTTTCAGATTGTGTAGGTGACATGCATTTCTTACCACAGGGGTTTCCTTCCACATCATCAAGGAGATTGGCTGTAGAGTTGGCTGTGCCCAAACTGTAAAGATGCTAAGTTAAGAAAATCAAAATACCACCTTCACAATTCATAGACTCATTGTGGACAAATGAATGCAGTTATTAAAACGAGCATCAACAACCTCAACACTTTAAAGCAGTCAGCATGAAAGCTAGAAAGAAAGTGGAATTTCACTAATTTAGAAAAAGTTTGTCTAACCTCAAAATATTGTTTAACAATATGTAAATAACAGTCTCTAATGCTTGAACAGTATATAATTCGTTATTAACAAAGACAAACAAAAACAACCCCAGATTTCCTTTTGGCACAGTAGCCAGGTTAGCATTAAAGCAAGAAAAAAGAACAGAAAAAAGAACAGCTGTAGAAACACTGCAGCAAAACCTTAAGAGAAACAGTAATAGAATCTGTAGTTAGAGCAGGGAAAATAAGTATTTGATATACCACAAGTATCCCCATTTACAAAGAATGGAGTGGTCTCATCATAGGTACACTTCAAATGTGAGAGACAGAATCTAAAATAAAATTCCAGAAAATCACATTGTATGATTTTTTTTTAAATAATTTGTATTTTATTGCATGAATAAGTATTTGATTACCTACCAACCAGCAAGGATTCTGGCTCTCACAGACCTGCTAGTTGGTCTTTAAGAAGCCCTCCTATCCTCCACTCGTTACCTGTATTAATTGCACTTGTTTGAACTTGTTAAAAGACACCTGTCCACACACATAATCCATCAGACTTCAACCTCTCCACCAGGACAAGACCAAAGAGCTGTCTAAGGACACCACAGACAAAATTGCAAATCTGCACAAGGCTGGGATAGGCTACAGGACAATAGGCAAGCAGCTTGGTGAGAAGGCAACAACTGTTGGTGCAATTATTAGGAAATGGAAGAGACTCAAGATGACTGTCAATCTCCCTCGGACAGGGGCTTCATGCGAGATCTCTGTCAATGTTGGATGATCCAGAAGAGACATGGGAGAAGGTCATGTTGGCAGATGAGACCAAAAGTGAACTTTTTGGTATAAACTTCACTCACTGAGTTTGGAGGAAGAAGGATGAGTACAATCCGATGAACACCATCCCAATTGTGAAGCATGGGGGTAGAAACATAATGCTTTGGGGATTTTCTGTAAATGGGACAGGACGACTGCACCGTATTGAGGAGAGGATGGATGGGGCCATGTATTGTGAGATTTTGGGCGACAACCTAAGAGCATTGAAGATGCCAGGTCTTCCAGCATGACAATGACCCACACACAGCCAGGGTAACTAAGGAGTGGCTCCGTAAGAAGCCTTTCAAGGTCCTGAAGTGGCCTAGCCAGTCTCTAAACTTGAACCCAATAGAAAATCTTTTTAGGGAGCTGAAACTCTGTGTTGCCCATCTACGGTCTCGAAACCTGAAAGATCTGGAGGAGATCTGTATGGAGGAGTGGGCCAAAATCCCTGCTGCAGTGTCTGCAAACCTGGTCAAGAACTATAAGAAACGTTTGATCTCTGTAATTGGTTTCTGTACTAAATATTAAGTTCTGTTTTTCTATTGTATCAAATACTTTTGTTTGTTACTTTTATTTCATGCAATATAATGCAAATTAATTATTTAAAAATCATACAATGTGATTTTCTGGATTTTTGTTTTAGATTCTGTCTCTCACAGCTGAAGTGCACCTGATGAAAATTTCAGACCTCTCCATTCTTTATAAGGGGAGAAAATTGGCGGTATATCAAATCCTTATTTTCCCCACTGTACCTGTCTTGATGCCAAGAGGCTTTCAATTCAGTTTGATGGATATCTGTATTTGGAGCTTGAACATTTCAGCTTAAACTACAGTGGCCGAGAGGTGCAAACCAACATTACAAAATGTTTAACACTTTTACAAAGCTTGAGACAAATTTACATTTTAGAAAACATTTTTACATGTCATAAAACAAAATTACATTGTCATAACACATTTACAAGTCCAGAAACAAATTTACATTTCAGAAAACAAATTAAAAAGACGCAAAACACTTTTACAAACACAAAATAAATTTACAAGTGGCAAAACACTTTTACAGTTCCCAAAACAAATTAACATTTCAGAAAACAAATTAACAAGATGCAAAACACTTTTACATATGCTGAAACAAATTTACAAGTGTCGAAACACTCTTACAACTCCGGAAACAAATTTACAAACATCAGCCATAAACCGGAAAGGAAATGTACCAACTCCATTGTTGGGAAACAGCCAATATAAGTTGTTGTTGTCGTTAATGGTGTTCGTGGTGACCCAAGATGGACATCGAGTGATGTGTTGCCCGTTTTGTGTCAAACACATGAGCCGCATGTGGTTTTGTTTTTCGTGATCGCTCACCATTTTCTGTCATGGTGCTCATTCCCATGAGACTGAGGACTGACTGCGGCACGGAGAACAGGACAGTGGCCGCAATTCAGTGCACCCTGCTCTGAATTTGTCACCCACAGCTTTATTATTTCAAAGTGGGAAAGAGAACAAAACCTCTTGAAATACTTGTTTTTTCATGATCCATAAACAGATCTCAGTTTGAGAATCGTGGATCTATAACAACTGAGAAAACACATGTTCATACTTTTACATTATAAAAACCTGTTTAACAAAAGCAACTGCACATTTAGGTGCGCCAATGACAACAGCAACAAAAAATAAACAACATTTTTAGATCCCAAGCTCTAAAAAAATGCAGAATTACACTGGAAACACCCTGCACATTACACCATGAACTCCATCAACGACAACAACAACAACAACTTGTATTGGCTCCCATTATCACTCACCCCAGAGTTGGTACATTCCCTTTCCGGTTGATGGCTGACATTTGTAAATTTGTTTTGGGAATTGAACAAGTGTTTCGCCACTTGTAAATTTGTTTAGCCGTTTCTAAAAGTATTTTTCGTATTGTTAATTTGTTTTCTGAAATGTAATTTTTTATCGGGACTTGTAAATGTGTTATGGCAATGTAATTTATGATATGCAAAAATATTTTCTAAAATGTAAATTTGTCTCAAGCTTTGTAAAAGTGTTTCACATTTTGTAATATTGGTTTGCACGTCTTGGCCATCGTATTTAACAAGTCTTTATAGGGTTCTCCTCCAGCCAGAATCAAAATAAATTGGGATTTATCCAAAATTCTTTCTTTCTAAAAGCATTAAAACAGTCTTGAAATCAAAGTCAGGGATCCTAAGGGCCCTTACAATTTAAATGGAGAGATGTAAAAGACCTGCAGCCTTTGGTCATACAATATATTTGAATCCCCACAGGAGAGGAGCCTTAAACTATCAGGCAGACATCCTTTCTATTGTATTTGTTCTTTTCACAGTAACTTCCTGCCCACTGTGCTTTTCTACAGTTAATTCTAGTCTTGACTGGTTATCAATGTCAATCACATGACAGCATATTGATAATGATATCAATCATTAACCTTACCTTACAATTAACGTTGCTGCCTTGTATTACGTTCTCATCCGTCCCAACTCCCTCTCTCTTTTTTCTTTCAAAATACCTATCCTAAAACAGATGGTTCCCCCTATATGGGCTGAGTTCTGCTCAAAATTTCTTCCTGTTAAAAGGGAGTTATTTTTGCCACTGTTGCCTTTGAGCTGCCTTTGAGTTTCAGATTTTGAGTTCTTGAGTGTCTCAGTTGTCTCAAGACAATCTGGATTGTTTATTTAAATAAAACAATCTGGATTGTTTATTTAAATAAAATGTAATTGAATGGACATCAGTGGGAGCAGCAGCCACTGAGCAGCAGCCACTGAGCAGCAGCCAATGAGCAGCAGCCACTGAGAAGCAAAAAGTTTTTCTACAATTTTGGATCACAATTCTGTCAAATTTCCTCCTGGATTCTTACTGTGGTTGATGTGGAGTGATGTTGGATGGGTGATATCTGGTGGATTTGAACTAGGCCTGGATTTGAACTAAATCAACAGCCTTGCTGTAGCCACACCAGGCCAGGCCCAGCAGCAGCTCATCCATCTGCCAGGCCAGGCCCAGGCCCAGCTGCAGGCTATCCATCCACCAGGCCAGGCCCAGGCCCAGCCCCGACAGATTGGACTCTGATGTTAAACCATCAGCAACAACTAGATGGAGGATCGGCTGCTGCATTGCTGAGCTAACGCTAGTTGGTCTGCTTCTCGTTCAAGAACAACGCGACCTGCTACCCACTGAGGTTTGGAAATTTTGGTACAATATTTAGTAGGGGCTTTTGTGACCCACAAACAGAAAGGCAGACTATAGACGGTCAGACAGACAGGTGAACTACAGACTAACAGGTGAACAATGGCAACTCGCTCAACACAAAAAAGTAAGAAAGCACTAAATGAGGAAGACTTTGTGACCTGGGGGGTACTACAGGAAGCTCTTGATCAGCAAAAATCATTCTATGAACACTTGCTTGATCGAATGGAGGCAAGTTTTAAGTACTTCACCCAGATTGTACTAGATTCTGCTAACAAGCGGATTGATGAGCTTGTTAGGGAGGTCCAAGATCTGAAAACAAGTCTGCAATTCTCACAGAAGGAGGTCGATGACCTGAAGTTAACCAAGGAAAAGCTCAAATCCTTAGAACCGGAAATACAAAAGGCTGTTTTATCTCAGAGACAAGCCCACCCACAAAATTATTGTCTTGCTAAAGTGGATTACTTGGACAATCTAAGCTGCAGAAATAACATTATCATAGAAGGCTTAGGCCCGGACGCTGCAACTGAAACGTAGGCTGATACTGAAAGTAAGGTCCGTGAGATGTTCACAAGCAAACTCAAGCTGGACTCCAAAGCCATCGAAATTGAGCGGGCTCATCGAAACGGAAAGATCTTACAGAATGCCAACAAACCAAGACCAGTGGTAGTAAAACTACTGAGATTTAAGGACAGAGACCTCATTCTCTCCAAGGCTAGAGCACACCTCAAGAACACCAACATCTACATCAATGAGGATTTCTCTGACCTTCTCCGCAAGAAAAGGGCAGAGCTCATCCCGGCTATGAAGGAGGCCAGAGCAAAGGGGAGCTACGCCATCATCAGTTACGACCGTCTCATCATCAAACCTAAAAGCTAGTCATTCAGACATGAGCATCTTAGGAAAGTCTGTTTGCAGTCAGCCTATTCAATTTCATCATGACACACATGGACCAGTTTCCTTTTAGTCACATTGATGATGCTGAGCTAGTTAACACTACATTCGACCAGTACTTTAAGTCAGAGTACAAGGTAAAAATAAATAATTCAATCACCCCTGATCCTTATGAGCTTAGTAACAGAGGTGACTCGCCTTCAAATGATATACTGTGTAGTAATGACCCAGATCTTAATTTTTTCTCTGTTTCGAA
>JASGAT010395761.1:0-10615 GCA_030220025.1 Chelon auratus
GGGGTCACGTGGACGGTGAGTGAGAGAAAGTTAACTAAATGATCATTTAAACGGACTCCCTACACTGTAGTGAATAAACTTTATCGGTATGTCTTTTGTTTTTTCTTACAGGAGATTGAGTTCATGTATAAGCCAGGAAACCTAAGTGCACCTCCGCCTGTGTTGACGCCTCATCAACCCAGGCTGGACTGGCAGATGTGGTTTGCTGCTCTTGGGACTCATGCACAGGCTCCGTGGTTCACCAGCCTGATGTACAGACTGCTGCAAGGCAAAAGAGACGGTGGGTCAGAGCAGATTGTTTGCTGCCCTGCCAGTTCTATTGCATAACCGCTTTTAACCAAACGTTTAATTCATTGCATCTTTTTGAAAAGATGCAACGGAGGTTGCTAATTAAGTGGGACAAAAAGTGAATCTAACCCTCACTCTGGTACCCGCTTTCTGAAGAAAGGCTGGTTGTACTATCAAATAAAAGTTTGCCGACTGCGAGACTGCCCCTACTCGAAAAAAAAAAAACGTTGTCAGCAAATCCAGGTTTTAATCCACTGAAAGCCTTCTCCACCTGAAATTATAAAGCGTTGAATTACTTTTCGAAAGGACTGCAGTGACTGTGTCAGACTTTTTTTTTTTTTTTTTTTTTNGAACAAATGGCTCTCTTATGGTTTGTCTTGTGTTCTGCAGTGATTGAGCTGATCCAGTCGGATGTATCCAAGTATCCATTTCACCAGCAGCCTCCTGCCTTCCTCCGAGCTCACCGCTACAGATACTGGTTTACTGAACCGAATGTTGACGGGTCAGTGCTCTCCGCTTCTCAGTCTGTCTCAGTCTGTCTCAGTCTGTCTCAGTCTGTCTCAATGCCTTTACACAGACTCATTTCATTCCAAGTTCACTTAATCTGTCCTGTACAATATAGAGGTGGATCAATATTCATTTTGAGGCGCTGACACTGAGTATATAGTTGATGATACAAATATGAAGAAAATGTCTTATTTTTAACGCTACTAATGTGGAACTCTGTTATAAGCAGAATATTCTATATTCTTAGTCATGTTTCAGTTATTCCTCAGCCCTTTCACTAATAAAAATTGTTTTTGTGGCACAATCAAGGTGCACGGGGGAGGAAAAGAAATATATAACAAGGTTAAGACATCAGCAGCACTTGTAAACAACATTTTAAAATTTTTAAATATTAATGGAAATAGATTCCTCTTTATTAATTGCTTAGCACATAGAATTTGTGTTTCATGTCATCATACTTGGTGTACTCGTCTCAGCCTTTTAACAATAGAAATACAGCCTTTTATTTATCGTAGGTGCAGACAAAATGAGAATATATTCCGTTTTTTTTTATTTGTTTGCAGCTCTTACCCTCAGCGTTGGTGGAGGAGGGTCTATGATGAGGAATTCTATCCCATGGTGCACCTGGGCCACAGCTTTCTGGAGGGCATGCTCAACCAGTATGGACTGAAGGTGAAGCCATGTTACAAGTGTTTTTCTTTATTCATGAAGATTTAATCTAAAACATAGGGAAAAGCATGTCATAACATTGGTCTTGGTTTGTCTGCAGGACAAATCGCCTCCACGTCGCTTGCCCAGCACTCCTCTTGTCCAGGCCGTGAGGTGGGCGCGCTCTCAAGTCAGAGGCGTTCCAACCCACATACTAATCTGGACCCTCATTGCCTGCAGCGCCACCGTCTGCCTGCTCCAGGGATTGCGGAACAGGAACAAACACACTGAAAGGACCCCACTTAATCACACTGAGAAGAATCACACGGAAAATGTGCCTGACGGATCTTTGGACCGCGGTGGGGAGTCAGAAGAACACCAGCCAGAAGAGGAGGAGGAGGAGGAGGAAGGTGGTGGAGGGAAGAGTGAAGATGAGGTGGCAGAGGGTGAGGAAGAAGAGAAAGATGCTGCGAGTGGAGAGGAAGAGAAAGAGGAAGAGGAGGAAGACAGGATGGAAAAAGAGAAGAGAATCAGAAAGAGAAAGTTTTGAAGAGGATGCAGGTAACCCGACGGTAGACTGTTGCCACCAACCGCCTTTATAATATATCACGTTAATGACCAAAGAAGTTGTTTGTGTATATTTGTATTTTCTGATCAGCCACTTATGAAACAATATCCACCTTTTTTTTTTCACCCTGACTTTACTGCACTACGTAGTTCAGCTCTGTGTCCCTTAGTCACTTTGGAGCAATTTTAATAACATTTTAACGTCTCCCTTGTTGGATCTGACTGCCGCTCACCGCTCGCCGCTCCAGTCTGGGAAAAAAAAAAAATCATGTTGAAAACCAGAACGTGGACTTCAAAATATATCGTGGGCTCTGGTTTGCACATAGAGAATAGATGTATTCATGTTACTGTGCCACTCTCCTGTTTGTGTATTTGCTTGCCTCCTGCTGTATGTACGTGTGAAACGAGCACTTTTTCTTTTTTCCACAAATGTGTCTTTTTTTTTTTGGTTTGTATTGGAAATAAAACACAGAACACTGTACTATTACTTTTAAAATGCCTTTAAACAAATTAAAATACAATTTGTTTTCTGTACATTGTTTAATGTCATGAGCTACAATCGACTAGTACCATTGGTAAGCACGAGATTTGATTCACAGTTATCCAAGATGAGTAGTTTATACGTTAATAGAAGAATAGGAGTAATGTGTGTACAGGAGACACTAAGTGCAGCTACAGTGTTAACGATAAAGCAGCAAAAGGAGTTCCACAACTTATATAATCATGTCTGTCGGTTGATTTCTGGCAAGTGCCGCCGTTGAATTTCTTTGTTGTCTGTTTCACCACCGCAGTATACCCGGGCAGTACTTGTCGATCAGAGACTGGTAGTACGGCTTCAGCTCGTCGACGTCGGGCAGATCGGTGGTCTTTGTGTACAGGTCGAATTTACTGTAGAGAGAGATGAAGGGTAAGTGTCGGATCATAGTCTCGACCGGGATGGTTTTAAATGTGTGAGATTCTCACTTGAACTCTTGGACCCAGGGCAGCATGCGCTTGTCTTTGTCATTGCACAGGTGCATGTAGTCTCCATGCGAGTGCCACGGGTAGAAGGAATGGAAGCGAATCATGTACAGCCCCTGCAGAGACAGAAAACAGTCCAGTCAGGGCCTGAGGTTCAACAACATCCCCCTCAGGTGTGTGCTAACTGCTGCGGTAACACAACCATATATTGTGATGATCAACCCACCTCCTCTGGGATGGAGCACTTGTTGAACTTCATAACTCTGTAGAGATATTCTGCAGAGAACAATGCAGTGCACAGTGTGATAAACAAAGGCTCTTCAGTGGCGCAATTTTACGCAACAGAGGTTGTGTGCGGCTGCGTGTGATGGCTTCTCTTACCATCGTGGCCCCAGGACATGAGGACATTGTCAAGGCCGCAATTTGGTTTGTAGATCCCATATTCAGTACTAATGAGAGGAAAAATAGACGAAATGAAATCCATGTACGTATAACAGCAAGGCTAAATCAGCAAGGACAGAGCAGATGTCTTTTAATGGCAAAATGCAATTAAAATATTTTTCCATTCATAAAATGTGATTCATGGGTAATGGGAAGGTAGTTTATCTAAGTCTTACAGAAAAATATATATCAAATGTCTTTTCACATTTCCATTGATGCAAATGAAACAACAACAACAACAAAAAACTCTTAGTAACTGACTTGTATGCAGCGTTTTTCTCATCTGGGTTTTCCAGGAAAGTGTTTTCTCTGAACACAATGGAGTTCTGAAATTTGCAGCCCACAGGGAAAGTGTCGCCCACTACAGCCCACTGCAGAACAAACAGACACACACACACATACAGAGCTGCCTGAGACTGACGCTAGAATGAGAAACATCTCCTGTATCTGTGTATATTGTATAAAATGAAGAATGTAAGAGGTTGAGGGACTAAAAAATGTTCATAGAAGCATCACTGAGATCATTCAGAAGCCAAAAGAAATAATAATAATACTAAAAAAGAGCATAGTCACCTGTGTCCAACCTCCTTCTTACCTGGGGTTCATCCCACAGAGCCATGATCTTCCCAACATCGTGGATCAGACCCACCAGCTGGAACCAGTCTGTGGAGAGACAGTGAATACGAGACATGTCCCAGTCTTCACACACAGCATGTGCGTCTGTTTATGTCTCTCTCTCTCTCTGTTCCCCTGTACACTACCTTTGTCGGGGTGAGCCCGGCGGATGCCTTCAGCAGTCTGGAAGGCGTGGAAGGAGTTGGGGAAATCCACGTCAGGGTCGGACTCGTCCACCAGCTGATCCAGAGACATGATGGCGTCCATCATCCCCATCTGAGTGTGGCTGCATCCGGTCCATTCAGAGTGCTTGCAGACAGGTAACACAGTCACAACAGCGCTGAGGAGTTTTTATATCTCAAACTTTGTTGTAGAGGTTAAGATATTTGCTTCTGGTGAATTTCAGCCGTAGAAATATCTAATTTTCCATTAATTTATAGACAACCTCACGTCACCCAAAAGAAACCCACTGACTCTGTGTTGCGTGCAAACAATCCCCAGTAATATTCTTCCAGTTACATATTTATATTCACACATAGCCACAGAGACCACAGCTTGGTCTCCTCCAGCTCACACTTATAAAACATGAAAATGTCCCTGAATAACAGCGTTTAGTCCAGACACAACATTCATTGACTCTTTGACTTTCTTATCAGAAGACTGGATGACGTTTGTTTGCTCAATGTGATAGGATTGTCTACGTCATTCGGTTCAAAGCAAGAATACTTTGCGAGCAGGTTTTGTGCTGGAAATCTGCAGAATTTCATTTGCCGCTCACCTTTTTCTTCACGAACTCCAATGTTTGTTCTTTGTGCATGAGGCTGTATGTGCTGAAGACGCGGTCGAACAAACTTCCACTCTGGAAAACACAAATGCATTGCTCACCGATAAAATTACAAGAGTACCGGCACGAGACGTCTTTTACGTTTGAAATAAACACAGCTAGTTGTTTTTGGGTTTTTTTTCTTCTTGATAAGACTGATCAATTTAAAATAACATGACATTCTAGTTTATTGCAATGCAGCGGATCAGAGAGAGCTAATCAGTGGAGGTCAGAGAGGACAGCTCCCCTTCAGTGACATTAGATCAGGTCCCCAGACACATTCGACTCTTTAACTGGAGCTGACAACTTGATCTTTATTTTAAAAACCTAAATTGAATTTCAAGTCTGTAATTATAACAACCCCATGATTTGAATTACCTCAAAGTTTCTGTAGTCTTCCTTGTCCTTGCTTTTAGTCTTGTCCAGATTTGGACGATATGCCAGAGATGGGTCTGGACCCTGCATTTAAAAAAAAAATCACAAAAACAAAACAGGTTTTTGTAAAGATACATGACACATGCGTGCTTTCAAAAGAAATAAATAAAACAATAAGTAAAAATGCTATTTACAATGTTGATGAGCCTCATGGCTGACAGATGAATTCTTGACAGCTGGTTGTAATGTGTTGATCCTCTGGAGCTCACTGCCCTCTTCCCTGCCCATATATATATGGTCCCAGCTGAAAGAGTATGTCCCAGTCACACTTTAACCAAACCTCACCTAATGGGGTACCCTGTTTTGAACGTTGGCCTTGTGTGTATTTGAACGTCAGCACATTATCTGTTTGGGCTTATGTAGAATGACTTAGTAGTTTTTTGTTCCACAGTTTAGATCATTTATAATGAGTAATGGAGACATTTACACTGATTAACAGGTCTATTTTTAAAGCTATTAAGATGCTGTTGATTTCTTTTTTTTTTTTAATAAAACCTTAATTTGTGTGTATAATTTCAAGATATTGACCCATGCAACATGTAATTTCGAAGTATCCAATGTCCTGGCTGCACAGATCAGTTAGTTTAAACACACACACACACACACACACACACACACACACAGAGGTAAATTTGTTCAAACAAATGTCAAACGATGACCCGGTCAGTTCCGGCCATCAAAAGTCTTGTTTGGCAACAGTCCCTGCACGTCACCGGCTATATCAGTCACTTGCTTTGGATTGAACATCAGAATTGATTAAAAAATATATATCTGTGTCCTTATCTGCCGCTATGTGTAAGAACTACTGAAGACATTCCTGCCATATAAAATGTGTTTTTAACATTTGCCTTATGGCCCTGACCTCTTCTGAGAGGTGAACGCTGAGAAACAGGCACATACAAACAACAGCAACAAATATTTGAATGGGCCGAATATTTGGTTTCGTCATGTTGATGTTGTATAATATAGGAAATATATATATCAAGCTGCATTTTGTGTGTTCACACACACACACACATCTGATATATGGTAAGAAAAACATACAAAGTTTCTACTAGTTTATTTATCTTTATTTTTTATTTTTAAAGGCAGGTGTGTGTCTAGGGGGGTGGTAGAGGCTTGAGCTGAGATCTGATTGGTCACATCAGAAGCCACCACAAAGTATTACAGCTTCAACAAGCCAATAACATTTTCACAAGTTAAAGAGAAACATAATTTAGACTAAGAATGTCGATTTGCATATTTTAAAAAATGCCTTTGAATTTTTTTGCGACAGGCTCTTCTCATGTTTTGTACTACTTCCCATTTGTAGTTCTCATATTTGTACTGGTCACTTTATATTTTTAACAGGTCACTTTATATTTTTAACATAGTTTATAGTTGTATGAAACAATTTTATTTCTAGTTACTTTCTATTTTTTATATAATTTTTGTATTGTATGTTCAATGTATGTTACTGCTACTGGATGTTTCCTTCGGGATCAATAAAGTATCTATCTATCTATCTATCTATCTATCTATCTATCTATCTATCTATCTATCTATCTATCTATCTATCTATCTATCTATCTATCTTCTGTACTTGCACTTGACAAGTATAGCAACATGCCGTATAGTAGACTCATCTCCCCCTCAGTGGTTGTTATCTTGGCTATGCAGTAGTACGAGATGAAACTCCAACCGGTTTTTAAACTTGTGAAAATGATGGCAGAGGTTAGGAATACCAAAAATGTACCGGAAGCTACACTTCCTCAAACGGCCACTTGAGGCTCCAAAAGTCCCCATACACCTCTATGTTCAAATGTCCAACTTACAGCCTGGCTTACATCCTCATTCATGACAACAACACAGGTAATGATTATTTTGTTTTGTAACTCACTTGTTCAAATTATATCAATTTGCCTATGCATAATTAAGGTACGGGATGCCTGTAGTGACAGGTGGGTGCAGTCTCAGGTAGCCAGCTGTCTTCCACTCAGGCTCCACCTCATTGTCCATATTTGAATTATATGTTTTATGTGTACAGTTTTGGTGTGGTAGTAATCAGTAACACGTTCTGAGACTAATTTCTCTATCATAAACTATGTAGGCACAAAAAAAGACAACACACCTCAGACGGATGTCAGATACAATAAATGTAAGGGTTTTATTACACCAATTATTTAAAACCAAATCATTTGAAGAAAACAGCAAAGACGGTTTACAGAAGGACACTTGTACCTTGTAGCAGCTCAAAACATTAACATGAAGATTTAGTATAGGATATTTACAGCAAAATTAAAGTTAAATAACACACTTTCTTTAAAAATTCAAGTCATACTGAACGTAAAGAACAAATAAAGTGCTTTCATGCGTTGCTATTAACATCTGAGAACTAATGTAACAGGAGTTATGCTAAACTGAAACCGACAGGAAAGCGGAAGTCTTTATATAAAGCGTTCGTAGCCTACGTTCACTGTGATGCTTTAATTTGGACATCTGAAAGGCAAAATAATATAAGGCGTCACAAGTGATTCAACCAATTAAGGCTAAAAAAAATACACAAAAAGAAAAGAAAAACACTGTACAGTTTACAGGTAAGCAGAACTCTAAAGTGGGGCTGCCCTCTGTCTGGTTTAAGAGAGTCGAAGCCAAGCTCCAGTGTGTGTTAAGAAGTCCACAGACAGATCACGGATTAGGGTTAGTGGTTATTTTGGCTGATTGTGTTATCTGTGGGGTTTAGGGTGAAGGGTTAACTGGAGGTTATTTCTGTTTCGCAGTGAAGCAAAGCTACTTGCTCGCAGAATGTGCTTTTGAGGGACAGGTTGGATTAGTGCTGAGCTCAAGTAAATTAAGATCAGCAGGATCACCATTGATGACGATAGTAGACGTTAGCCAGGTAGGCCAGTTTGAGAGAGGCCTCTCTGGTTCATGGTTTTTCCTGATTCACGAACACAGTGCCTAAATTATGGTTACTGTCTTAATGCCAAGGACAAAACTAACAGTTATGGTTGATAATGGTGTAGCCTACACCTCTGTGTAACTAGAGGCAGTCATGGTTTATGACATGTAAATTCAACATCACTCACCACGGTATTACTAGGTTACAAAAACACTGTACTCATCAGGATTATTGCTGAGACCTGGGAACACAAACACAGTGATTCCTCAGGTGATCTAACAGGTCAACAAAATCGGAGCACACCTGAACTGTTAGTGATAATGTGCTGTCTAAGCTTGCCATGACATTTACTGAAGACATGGCTAGACATTCTGACTTTTATCACCTCAACAGATGTAACTTTTCTTGCAAAGACATATATCTCCTCTTAGTCATGATTTAACTTCCAAAACCAAGTTAGATTAGTTAGAACAGGCATCCGACCAAAACATTCTGTTTGGCTCTCGTTCGCAAACATGGTTTTGACTAAAAAGTGCTGGTTTAGAACCTGAAATATTAATTCCTGGTGAGAACCGGATGCCACTTGGATCTTTTAATGTCTACATGGACATGTAGTGAACTTCAGAAGAAGCTCGAAGGCTTTACTCAAAAAGCCAACTGTACTCAGACCTTATCCAAGGTTAGCAAAGTAGAAGTGCGGAACAGACTCAAAGGATGAAATGTGTTGGCTTGCTACCAGACGATCTGTGCGGTGTGTTCCCAGACAGATCTGTAGCGCAAACAAGAACCCATTCAGTTCTCTGTTGGTCAAAAAGCTGTAACAGATCTTACAGCACAAGTTCAAAGAATGTGTAAAGACACTAAAAAACAGTCAAGTGTTTCCTTTCACATCACCCTGCCTTGGAAATATCTACATATCTCATTGGTTTGACCTGTCGGGCCAACCTGGGGGTTCATTTAAAAGCTGCTCTCCACATTCGCAGGTTTCAGCAGTTCACATGGTGAGTACAATGTTACTTATAACAATGAGATTTATAGTCAAAACTATAGTAAGAATATCCAAGTTGTGACATCACAGGCTCATTTTTGGCCCTAACTGCGTCACAGATGAAAAAGCGGACGTTCGGGTGGTTGCTGATGAAGGCGTCTGGCTGGATTTGCTGCGCCGCCTTAGCCGTAGCTGTGAGGACTGCGGGGGTTAATCGGGGAGGAGTCTTCCCTCCCGCTCTGTCCAATCAGCTGGTAGAGACGGTGACTGAGATTCTGAACCTGGCAGGTGCCTAGGACGCAGCCCACCCTCATTAGGTGGGCGTGGCCCCTCCCGCCATTGTTGGCGTGGCGACGACCTCGTGACCCACGCTGCCAGACAGGCGCCTCCGGTAGCACATTGTGGCTCCGGTCAAGCCACGGGTCAGACAACTTTGGCGGGGGCTCTTTGTGCAGCAGGGCCCTCCAGTTGATGTGTCTGTCTTCCTGAGAGATTTCGTTGTCAACGGCAACAGAGAAATCAGACTCAGTAGGCAAGATGGTGGGGTGGGAAGACTTGGGGTATTTAGAGGTTCTGGGTAAAGTCAGCCTGGGGAAAAAAAAGACAAAGTATTAGATTCATGGCAACATCTGCTTGAGTTTACGAATTAAACTCGATTGCTATAGCAAAGCCTTGTGTTGCAGGGAGGTTCAATAAGCTCCTCTCTGATTTGAAGAAGAAACAAAAAAGAAAAAGTAAGAAAGAGCGGACTGGAAGTAAAATTCATTAGCAGAGAAAGACAGAAGGATGGAGAACAAGTCTCTTATCTAGTCACTATCTTTATCTGCTTGTGTGTTTTCCTTTAACTACCTGTGTATGGCCTTCACATGTGGCCCCACAAAACACAGTTAAAAAGTGATGAGTTTGGTCTTTAGCATGTATCTTAGTCAATAATTGAATTTTTTTCATGCAGATGATATAAAATTCTTGCCAAGGGCCCCAGACGTTGTTTTGCTTCCTGCACCCAACCGGACCAAAGTGGTTTAAACCCGACGCTGCCGTCCGCTCAGTCAATAACACAGGTAAAAACTATTATTTTTCCAGTTAATCAGCAACAGTTTGTGAGCTGGTTAATGTCACAACTGGAGCAGGAGAGAGAGCGAGGAAGTGACAACGGCGGGGAACAACGTAGACGGTGGTGAGAGGCTCTTAAGGCAGCACTCCTGTCGAGTGTGTTTTAAGCACGTTCTTTCTCACCTCCCTGCTGTCTAGCCAATGTTTTTCTCACATCAACACAATACCTTTACTTTTTTCTTTTTTTATTATTATTCTTCTCCCCTCTCTCTCTCTCTTAGACACTCTCAGAGCTCAACCGCTAGAGAGAGAGCTGGTCTGTTTGCTCATGTGGCCAGTCAGAAGTTATGCAATGCTCAGTGTATATAATGTAAAGTAGTAGGGGGAGAACTCACAACAATAATAACAC
>JASGAT010395762.1:0-29206 GCA_030220025.1 Chelon auratus
GCACCAGCTCCCCCCAGGGCTGTGTGCTGAGCCCCCTCCTGTTCACCCTGCTCACATACGACTGCTCAGCGATACACCCGAGCTGCCTGATTGTGAAGTTTGCCGCCGATACAGCTGTGGTTGGACGCATCGCTAACAACGACGAGTCCGACTACAGGAAGGAGGTGGAACACCTGGAGGGTTGGTGCAGAGAAAACAACCTCTGCATCAACGTGAAGAAGACCAAGGAGATGATCGTGGACTTCAGAAGGAGCAGACACCTCCCCCGTCCCCTGCACATCGGAGGGACAGCGGTGGAAGTGGTCTCCAGCTACAGGTATCTGGGCGTCCACATCACTGATGACCTCACCTGGAGCACCAACACTTCCTGCCCCCCCAACTCCACCCTAACTCCACTTGTACACTACCTCAATGGTACAGGACTGGATATTACTGTGTCAATCATTGCAGTTACTCTCCAGTTATTACAGTGCTGACACGTTTTTTACTGCCTATATTTGTACACTTCTTGCTATTTTTGTTCTATATTTAGTTAGCTAACTTTATTCTATATTTATACTTGTTACTTATGGCTTGAATTGGGACCAGAGAAACTAAATTCGTTGCATCCCATGTACCAACATGTGTTGAAATGACAGTAAAGAATCCTTGAATCAGAATCAGAATGTCTTTATTTGTCATTGAATCCTTGAGTTACGGGAACTATTGGCAAAATGTCCTGCTGTGTTTCAGTTTCAATGAGATATGGATACGTTAACATTTAACTGTACAAGTTACTCGAAATCGTTTGTAAATGGGAAAGTTTTTAACCAATATGTTCACACAGTCAAATCTGTTTTAAACTGAATAAAGGGCAAGGTAGAGCTAGATTGCAATTACGTCTAAACTTTCTAATATTGACATTGTTGCTCCTTGGGAACTTACAACAGTAAATGTGGGAGAAATGTCATTGTGAATGTGTAAAGGTGGTCATTCTGTGGATTAATGCAGAGAGATTGTCCAGAGGTAGGTGACAGCACTATTTTCAGACTCGTGTCATGAGAAAAAGGAATGTTTTTTAAATGCACCCTGCAATTAATGAGAGTGACAGAATCACAGCATATTAAGAGTAAACTGTGATTTGCTGGGCCTTTTTATGCCGTACTCTGTAATTAGAACCTATCTGTGTCCTGACATTAAAGAGAGGAGCTGTGACCTGGAGGTTTAACCCTCCATCTTGCTGAGAAAAACTCTTTCTAGACTGACTCAGTGCATGGGCGTGGGCGACTTTTCACTGTGGATCAGCTTTGATCCATATTAATGTCCAAAGCATTTTTACCATACAGGATTATTCCTCACATTTTTGAAAAATGTTAACCCTGTGAAGTAAATACAAGGTACCCAGACATGGAAATTATCACATAAAATCATACTAATATATCTCTTAGTCTTACAGTGCTTGGTCTTCAGTTTAGCAGTGATGAAAGCTTGAAATGCATTACCAGCCTCATGTGAGCACTTAGTGGTGGCAAAGGGAAGTATGCCTCTTCCCGTTCCTCGCTGTGGCAAGATATTCTGAGATGAGAGGTGCCGCGCATATTTAATGCATTATCACATCTACAATCTTAATTAACCGAGAGGAAGGAAAAGAATGGTGACCGAGGAGGGGGATGGTCATGTGATGTGTAGAGGGATGGGTTGGGCCTGATTCCAATCACTTAGTCCCCTGTATCCCACATCAGATAATGGTCAGGGAAGACTGTAAGTAGGTCAGTGTACGCATGTTGAGATGGGGATACGCAGATGAATACCAGCGCTACGGCGTAGAACATACAAACAGCTGGCTTCACTTGGACTATGAGGTTAGCCCGAGCATTTCAGTTGTTACTCAGTAACAGCCCACAGCCACGAGGCAGAGTCCACTCGGTTTAATCTTGTTAAGTCGAGTATTTAAAGCACGGTTTAACTGCTCAGCAGTTATCTGTGCCAAATGCACCTGGAGGAACACATAGAATTTAACCGACCCCGATGGCCTGATAATCACTGCTTTTGGCTGAGATTATGTGAGAGACCTGAAGTTCAGCGTTGTGACAAGCAAGACTTCCCACATGTTATTGGTGCGATGCTGCAACACTTTTGCAATAGCCTTCTTTGCGTCACTTGACTGAGCATTAATATTCTTATACTGTAGGTTTCTCTGCATCTCACGTTGTATCATTCCCACAGTACTCTATTCTAGGGGGTTATTTTCTACCATCATACAGATTTCTTTTCATATGCTAAAAGAGTGAAAATACAGGGCTCAGACTCTGCACTGTACTTCATGTGACTCTGAGCTGTAATACCAGTGCAATAGCGCGCTTTGATTTTGACAATTTTCTCACTTCTCAGGGGCACTGTTTAATGGACACTATGGGGGAGAGGCACAGATGCAAATGTCTAATTTGTTGAGGTGACATAAGATCTCTGAAGGGGCCACGCGCCACACTGAGATTAAATGATTCTTAGAGATGACAGGGAAGTCACAGTTAGCCTCTAATGCAGCAGCATGTCATTCATGTGCTAAGAAGTGTGGTGATAACAAGAGACTCCTGTTGCTGTAAAAGTGTCGCAATGTTCAGGTAAGGAGAATCCCCGTGGGATGTGATTAGACAGAAAATAAAAAGCCATGTCTTCAGATATGGCTCCTATACCACTTAAACATTATTTCTTATTACCATAATAATTTACACGCTTTATACTTATAAAGACAGGCTTATCAAAATAAAACAAAATGACAATGGAGGGGAGTTTAATATTAAAGCACAACAATTAGAAGAAAAGCTTCTGAAAGTTACAAATATTCAGCGCTTTCCCAAATAACCAAGTCACCACTGATAAGGAATTCATGAATTTTAAGGATTTATGAAGCAAAGCACTGAACACAGTTCTATCTCCATCACCAGTTAAAGATGTGATAGCTCTCCCTCAAAAATTTACCAAACTACAATTCTCCCCATGCCCTGCAGACTGGTGAAAAATATATCTGTAGTCAAAAATATGTCCACATGACCAGATGCAGCATAACCGCCCAGATATGCAATTCAGACACGCACAATTGCTGGGTGGATCAGCTGTTGGAGAAGCCTGTCATGCACCTGTAATGAGTCGAGAGCATTGAATATTTTCATATATATACAGTAATCTCCTCTTGCTCCCATTTTCTGTGTAACTCCTCGTGGTGCACTGTCTAGGAAAGAAAAAGTGCCCAAAAAAATCCAGCGCCATGAAATCCTTTTACGTCAACTGTAACATTCGTGTCACAGTATTAATAAACATTGTATGCCTGGACTGAAAAGCCCAGATTAAAGTGTCTAGTTTTTTTCTTTGCAAGTCTTCCCTTTCATTTCAGCAGACAAAAAAGCAGGATGCTTCCAGAAGCCTGTGCAACATGACAGAGCTGCTCCCCTGCTACATCTCATCTGTAAAGAAATCCCTCTCTTCTCCCTGAGTGGGCCTAAGTATGTGTACACAAGTATGGTACAGTGACAGGTAATGTTTCACACAGGCACAGAGTTTTGACAAAGCAAATAAAGTGAAGTACAACATGGTGGGAAGTTATGGAGATGCCATGACAGCACACATATGGTGTAGTCCAACATAAATGAATGACTGTGTGCCTGGTAATGTAATGAACCAAATTTTTAACTACCTCGACTCCCCTGTCAGGGATGTGACCACAGACATTTATCAGCTGGGGTGAGTCATCTGCATTTTAACATACTTTCAGCCTGCAGCTCACACTCGGATACACAGCGCCGTCTCAGTGGATGGCAACCCATTTGCCTGATGATTCAACAGTGGCAGATTAAGATGACACAGTCATAACACCACAGAGATTTGCTAATAGCTGATATGAGTAAATGTACAATCCATACTTATGGGCTTCAAGTTCAACAGTTTTTATCAGTTACTGTCACATATATAGAGGTATTTTGGTTTTCTTATGTCACTGTCTAACTGTACCTCCGTCTTTGCTGCAAATGTTTTATGAAGCTGCAGACAGCCAGTATAATTGTGCAGGTTTAATTTAACCAAATGATTGTTTCTGTGGAGTAAGGCTTTAACTGACTGACGTCGCTGACTTTAACTAGCAAGATGTTACATTTGTGCGGTCCAGTCAATATTGCTTGCCAGATCTTAGCCGCTAGGTCACGCCATCAGGAATACTGGCTATTGCAAAACATATTATACAGCTGACAGCTGGCACATTAGCTTCAGTTTGACTGTGGCCATATGGCCAGTGGTCGGGAGCTGCCATGACCTGAAACACCCCTGGTAAGATTCCCATTACAGAATGTTCCTCAGAAAGCCAACACCTACAAAAACATGATGGTCCTGTAGCGACCATTACTGCCTGCCAAGCAGCTGATTATAGTTTATCACACGCACATTTAGAGACATGGCGCGCCTGTATCAACCTTTTGACCTGCGATTAGCTCTAACTTCTAGGTATGATCTCCTGGTATCTGAACTCTATTATCAATCTGATAACATTTCTCTTGAGTCCCAAATTTAATAATTCTATCACACACTTGTATTGCAGCAAAGATCTAATTGAAACATTTCCTAAGGTTCACTGAAAGATGTTTTCAAAAGCATTCTGCTTTATTAACCTAAGAAATAAAATTGTGGTTATTTTTCTGTTCATATTTCAAAAAGTCTTTCCAGCACAAAGTGAATAAAAAGCACTTTTCTGAGTCACCACTAATATTTGCTAAATGCTGATGGCATCTATTTTCTACCCAAATTTTCTACTGCTTTTGTACAGGATGCCATTTAACAGAGGTACTTTAATGTCAAAACTAGCACCCCATAGCAAATGAACTATTTATGCATTTCTATATGGATCAGTCAGATCTGGCTGATACGTGATCAACATAAGGAAAGCCAGTACTGAGAACAGTTTCATGGAACATTTTAGAGTGGACGGACGTGTTTCAATAAAAGTGAGGAAACAAGGACAAAAAAAAGAGCAAGAAGAAAAAAAGGAAAGAACTTTAACAAGACACAAGGCTGTTGATGGACAGTTTGGCAGAGGCAGTTGTCGCCCCTGTGACCTTTCAGCTATGGGACAGTCACTGTAACTGCAAAGCCACCGTGGTTCTCTGACAAGTTGACAAGTGCTGATAGAGAACTGCATTTCTTTTACAGGCTTAGGTGCATCCACATTAGCAAACACTAAATGAGCCTGTGGTTGTTCAGTGTCTTTATCAAGGCTACCTCCAAATAACAGAGTTCTCATTCTGTGACGCTCTGATAATGGGGCCAGTGGGCCACTTTTAATGGGAGGGAGGTGAGCTGCACTTTCATCAACAGCCATGAGCCTACCAGTAAAAGAGACAACCATATAAACAACAAACATAATTAAAAAAGCCAATTAGGACACAGTCTAACACAGTGCAAAACAAAAGCCAGACATTTATTTGACTTTTGAAGGGAGCAATAAAACTGAAAGTGTAGTTGTATTAAATTAGAGGATAACCCTTACTACTATGATAGTATTAGAACTCAAGGGTTATACACAGATGTTCAGTTTATTTTTTTCTTAAATAATCACATAAATCGTAATATTTATAATTGCAGCCATGTTGATGCAGACCTTTGAACCAAGAAGTAATGGAGAGAACAAAATTCTGTCTGGTTATGACAGCAGATATATATATTTTTTCTATTATGAGGCAGAAGTAAAGAAAAATATGTGACACTGCCTACAGCCATACATGATAAAATGCCCAACTTTACAGCAGAAATAAATATGGGTTCTGATCTCTATAGCTCACTACTACATGCGCAGCAGAAGTGCTGAAAGATTTTGGTATTAGTCTCTGTCAAGCTGATCGAATCTGTCAACACACGCATGAGGAGAAATTGGTGCATGTTTAGAGAGACAGAAATGATTTTTATTGGGAACCTGTTGCCTTAATCAAGCGTTGATTTTGTATTTTTAAATCGGAACTTCTAAAATCTTGCTCCTGACAAATGCACCACATATTATAGTTAAAAAAAAAATATACTAATATTAACAAAAAAATAAACTAACTTTTTAAACAGTACAAAAAAAAATGAAATCTGCTCTTGGAACTAACTTACACTAAATATTCTGCCCACGCACAGCACCACCCTAGCTACCTTTACTCATTTTTAACTAAAGCAAAGTTAAGAATGTTAACACATGTTAGCAACCATATCAGAAAATGCTGACTAACATAAAACTAAAATGTTTGGGGGCTATACTTCTTTCTGCTTCCGGGGTTCTATTTGCTCACGTTCTTCTAGCAGGTACGAACAATAATGAGTGTATAAAGACAGTGTCCAGGCTGTTTGAGAACTGATGTGACTTCTTTCTTTATTTTTATTCATTTATTTATTTACAAAAAAAAGAAAATCTATTGTACCACTGCAATGCAGAAATGGCAAAACAAATACTTCTAATTACAGCTCACATCAAACAAAACAAACTGCAGGTATGATCCCACGCCTAAAATAATTTTCACAAGCTCACTCCAGATGTCACAACAGAGACACCAGCTGGGAAGCTGTTTCCACTTGCACATTTCACATATCACTGCTCACACTTCTACAAGGACTGCACCTGACCCTTGACTCATACTATGTGTGGAAGTATGCATTCTTCCTCATTATGTTCTTAAGAAATTAACGCTAACCTCGCCTTGGATTGAAACAGAAACAGAAAAATCTGGAGTGCACTTTCAATTAATTGCTTTCTTGCTTAGGGTACAATAAATGTGAGACAAGTGAATATGAGTCATTTCACTATGATGAAAAATAAACACTAAGTAAGAATTTACAAATGAAAGTATTTAATATGAGTACACACGTCTGATTCTGTGTTAATTATTGATGCAGTAATGTAGAGCTGCGTGCGATTAAGTATTGGGTTTTAGGTTTGCATACAGAGCATGAAACTGAGATGTATCTGAAGACACATTTGGAGTAATTCAGTAATTCCAGGTCTGAACACACCTACCTAAAGATGGTCACTTGCAATCAGATTGCCCAGATCGGATGTTAATGCAAGGTCTGAACAGGCCCTGTTACTCCAACATGTAACAATTACTATGTTGTCATCAATTAGCCCTCTGTGCCTATAATGGCCTACTTAATGGCCAATAAAATGCAAATAGAAGCACGACCTCGTTATATGCCCATGGTAAAATCCAATTTGCACTCTATTCTATGTTAAAGGCTAAAGTTGTAAGCTTCCGCATCAGTATATAAGGCATGCCATTAATAGTAAAGCATTCAGCTTTGTGTTACCTGCTGTGACAAAACCCAGGGAGGTCTGATTAAAAGCACACGACCTGCCTCAAGTCACTTAAACCAACAGGCTTCTATTTTGTGTAGCATAGCCTACAAGCACAAAATGTACGTTCAGCATTTCTCTAGCTTTTTGTTAAAAAGATCAACAAAAATCACAAAAATCATATGCAGCATATAATTAAGACACACATTTTGACAGCATAATACTTCTTAAGATTTATACCCATACAAAGAACAGAACCACACATGGACAACATGGACAACACTGACTATCTGTACGCACCTTTCACGATAAGGTTGAGGAGCTTTGGCCGTGGATTGCGCTCACTCTGAATTGAACATGTGTACTGGCCGTCGTCAGTTACATCAACTTTCTGTATCTGAAGGCTGTACTCATGCTTGTCTCCAACACTGGACACTATGGACACGCGTGGATCCACAGACCACTTGTCGTTCCCTGCGAATATGATGCTTGAGCGGTTCAGCCAGGCTCCTTTAGAGATGCCATCCAAGAGGTAGCACCTGAATTGACAAGAAACACACAGTTACATCACTGGGAGAAATGTTCAATGTTCCTTTTTTGGTTAGGACCACAGAGCATCTGGACAACAGGAAGTATCACATTTCAGTTACAGACACAAATGGCTGCCAGAAAGTGAGTAACAATAGATATAGATTTCTGCACCTGGATCATGTGACTCAGCATATTACAGCAGCTTCAAGATTTGATTTGACATGATTTCATCAATCCCAATTGCCCCATATGGATATAACCCTCAATTTTGCAGACGGGCACATAATGTAGGGTGTCCTGTTTCTCTTGGGGCATCAAGATGTATTGAAAATTCCCAGAATGCCTTGTGAACTGAAGCAAGAAACTAAATGCTAAAATCTCAGCAAATAATCCTACATGAACTGGACAGAAGAGTGAAAGCCAAGCAACCTACAAGTGCCACACATTTATGGGAACTTCTGCAACAGACGGAAGAACTTTCTGAAGAATATTTGATTTATATTGTAGAAAGAATGCCACGAGTGTGTTCAGCTGTTACATCTGCCAAAGGTGGCCACTTTGATGAGTCAATAGTTTAGAATACATTTTGGTCTATAAATTGATTCCATGATTTCTTTTTCAACTCAAATTGCTTATTTGTTCTATGCTTTCATTTCAGAGTGCAATGAGACACTAAACTGAATAATTTTTGGTAAAAAAATGGAAAAAGTGTGGTGTTCTAAAACTTTTTACTGGTAGTGTATATAACCAATAGTACAGTATTTGACGCCCCCAGTATGAAGCTTGAAGAATTATCCATCAACACATCAGATATCAGTATCAGGGCAGGCGTTTCTATTGGCAGAAGAACAATAACCTGTGTTTAAATGTGCCATTTGGCTCTTGTCAATCGATTAATCCGTCTCGTTCTGCCCTGCGAAGTTGGTCAGATTTATCACTATAAAACTTATGGTGTAACCAGGTAACTAATTAAAGTCTGAGCAAAAATATAAGTACAATTCCAAAGAAGACATTTACTGCAGCTAGAAGGGAGTCACTAGATTACTATATTTAGTGGCCTAAACATCTGTGGGAATTCCCTTATCCTGGACATAACACCAGTGCTATCCCATTTCCTTTGTAAGGATATCAGCCGCAATTACTTGTTGGGTTTGGGATTGGTCATTATTAGGCGGAGTCATGAATAACTGTTGTGCATATAGAATGTTGTTCTCAGACCTTCTATACCAGTGAATCTACAGTTCATCACAGTGTTTGAGAGCACACTTTAGCTCTAAACACAACAAGTGTTTTTTTGCATACAATGCAATAACCTATTTTGAAATAAAACTAGCTTCTTTTGTCTAGCTTCCCTTTCACTTGTAAAATGTCCCTCTAACAAGGTTCAACTATGAAGGCTCAGCGAAGCTTGGGCATTACAAGATTTACAAGACCTTTGTCCGGCAACTTACATTAGAAATACAAAAAGTCTGTTACAAGGTCGAGGAGTGCATTCATACCTATGCAGTGTGTATAGAAATAAAGCACGAAAGAAAGGAGAAAAATGAATACCTCTAAAAAGCTGTGTCATAATAGCACACTAACACAATTTACTTTGGAAAGCTAGTTGTCTAGACTCAAAGGGTCAGTAAATTAAACAAGATGAGAATGGGTCAACACGATCAGTTGTTTTGCTGGTAGTAATTTAATTTTTTTTGTTGTTGCTTTTTTTCTTTCCTTCATTGTTAGTTGAACCCAAGAATCGTACCAATAAAGAATGGGAAGTACCAATCAGGAAATCTCAAATTCTTTCTCTGTCTGTTGAGGAATCACATCATATTCTGTGACGAATACTGTAATAATGAGAAGGAAAAGAGGCGATCAAGTCTGGCTCTTTAGCGCCTGTCAACATGCCATGCAGAATGCCAGCACCAGTAGTAAAGCCACCGAGGAAATCAGTTTGGCACTATCCACAAAGCTCTTTACTCCTTATGCCAAGAAAGTGTCTGTTAGAGAAGCAGGTTGAGGACAATGGTTGAGTCCAGGCTGGTCTCCACTTAGGAGAAAGCCCTGTCCTAGAGGTATTGTGACAAATAAGTGGCAAACAATAGAGTATGGAAGGTAATAAAAAAGCCCAAGATAGAAGTCCAGGTCTCATGGAAAGAAAGAAAGGCTCTGTTAGTTAGTTAGCCCATTGACCACCTGAGCCATGCTGTTCCTAGCCCTTAGGCAAGATTCACTGAAGGAGTCTCAAGGCAACTTTCACTGCTTTTCTGGTTTTGTTGTTAACAAAACAGGAATGAAACACTTCACTTTCTGATAAAGGTACATACGTATGTGGCCTTCAAGCGCAAATTTAGTTCTACCGGCTGACCATAACCCTTTGAAAACTACATTAAAGTTACGTAAATACTCGCATATACTTCTGTCATTGAGAGAAGTGTAGCAAGGCTTGTTACCTATGATCACAAGCCTTTAGTGACTTATAACTGACGCTTTTGTGGGACTGTTGAGAGTGGCTGCTTAAGGACAGAGCATTATTGCACAATGCACCTGTGTGCTGCCCACAGCCACTGAAAAAGATCTTAGCAATTTGCCGGGGTTTTGTCAGGATATCCTTGTAAATCAGGGTAACCAGAAAATAAAAATATTTTTTCCTGTGTAGTTGCTATTGATTACTCAGTTCAGAAATTGTCCCTTCAGAATTCAATATTCATGCCATGTAGGCTTCAAAGGTGTCTGTCAAAAAGCCTCCTCCTGCAAAAGAGATCAGAAGTCGAGGTTTGAATGCTTGTCACTTACAATGTACTTTATTGGTGATGGGTGTTTAGGGCATGAAAAATTCAAAAGGTCTCAAATCACTCAGGCAGCCCAGGCTTCTTTTCTTAAAGAAAAGACTTGTAGAGTTTCATGAAGACGTTTCGTCACTCATCCACATAGCTTCTTCAGAGACTAAAAGACTGGTGGAGAGAAGGGGTTTGAATAGGAACATCTGTTGGTAACCTCTTTTCTTAAACTATTTGTACTGTACTGTCCATTCAGTTTGTTCAAAACATCCATACTTTTGCTATTTCACGGTTACATAAACTCCTAATCAGAATGGAAGATCTGCTTTTGTTGAAGAAGCAAAGAAACTTTTAACGGACAATTTTCAAGGAGGAATTTAGGTGAAGTATCACTTTGACAAAGCTGTGGAGACAGAAGTATGTCTGGAGGTCATTTCACCCTGCCTGGTTCTCTACGCAGACTTTTGACTTTTTCTACATCTTGATGAACCACTCCTCGATGTTTTTGCAGTTTGCTTATCACTGCTGAGTGTCTTGCACCCTCTCCAGATAAGTTATTATTGTTATCTCACAGTCTCTGTATTGTCTTATCAAGCATGCATTTATATAGCGGCTCACAAAGCAGTGTGTCAGGGCAGGCCTTTTTACATTAACACGTTGTCTCAGGTGTTGTTGTTCTTGGCGGCTAATGTTGTTGCTGCTGTCATCAATAGGAACTACATAGGAGCTCACCACAACTCTGGCATAAGACATCTCAGGGTGGCAGATGTAGGGTGTTGTTGGGCCAAGCCATTTTGGCTGCCTGTGATATGCGTGTCAGCTCAGTGCAAATTGGTGGTATAATACCAATTCATAAAAAAGAACTACTATATCTAATTGTAGTGGTGTTAGCCTAAATTTGCCTGATACACTAGTAGTATAGTCCATGCTATCCCTGCTATCCCTACTCTATTCATCACAATCTGTCATCACCAGCTTTCAGTTCCGTTGCAAGCAAGAATCATTTGTTTTGCCAAAAAAAAAAAAAAATAATAATTATTCCACACTCTGTCCAACATTATATTAGATTATACAATGAATTCCACATGGCATACCCAACTAAAGACATATTCTACATGGCAGTATATCATAATGTACAAAACTTCGTGCCATCAAGTATGCCTTTTTTCTGCTACAATAGAGTGCCCATGATTTATACAAAGCTCAGGTAATTATTCCATAGACGTCTGCCTGAGTTTCCACTCTGCAGCAGCTTTGACACCTGTAACATGCACTAATTGATAGTTTTATTCATCCCTGCTTCTGACGAGTGACTGCAGAGGAACCAGGCTCATTACAAGCTTTTTTTCTTTTTTTTTGGATTTTGGAACGGAGTTCAGTTCAAACCTGCTCGATTACGCATAATGTGGAGGGAAAAAAAGTGATAAGCCGCTGTCTGAGCACCTCACGTGAATGGAGAATGATGACAAACCATTAATTACAGTATGGCAGCTGGTAAAAGTAGCAGCAGATTTTAATCCATTTAGCCAAATTCATTCAAGCTCTTTGATTGGATGCCATAATTAACATAATGGCATCATACTGACCCAGATCTTATTTGCTTTATAAAACTGTTTTCTAGATTCTTGAGCTGTAATTATTCTTCCTGGCACCAACTCTGCAGATTCCATCTTACTTGCAAACATAGTTCAGTGTTTCACAATCTGGCAGTATGCATTCAGCAGGTTTATTTCCTATATATTTAGAAATTAATACATCTCTGGGTGGCTTTTTCTGTATCCTCATGCTGTTATGCAACAGTTACAATAATACAGTAAACCCAAGGGATATTTAAATTATAAGCCATGGACCACATAAACTCATCTTTGACTTGTCTTTTCTCAAATAAAAAGGAAATCACCATCACTGTTCTCCAATTTCTCTCCAGAAAAGCTCAGGGGTAGTCTTTTTTATTATTATTTCTATGTTATTTTTACCAGTGAGGTGTTGTATAGGGCATTCTTTTCTCTTTCTTTACAATGACAAGAGAGGTATAAAAATAATCTATTCGCTTGGATACTTGGTCACTAAATTATAAATATAGCTACTGAAACAACCATGAGAAATACTTTACCAGTCCTCATTAAACTGAAATAAGTCTAAACATTAGTGGTGTACAGATTTACTGCAAAAGAATATCTGCTTAAAGACGATTCTTTTGTTTCTGTTAATAATAATCACCTAGAACCAAGTACTTTGAGCAGGATAATGAGACTGTGGCTATAAGAGGAATGCTGAATTTAGGGATAGATGTTTGATTCCATTTTAGCCAACTCACAAACAAAGCGAGAGATACTGTGATGACTGTACCTGCACTGTACGCTCTATAAACTATAGAACGACTCACTGGCCTCAACGGTGCTCAACTGCCCTATGAATCCTTTAATGAGAAAATGCGTTTCACACCAGCTGACAGATGTTGAAACACTAATGAAAGGAGACTATGAGAGATGAATGTGTGAAAAGCTGATGTCTTTTCTGCTGTGAAGTCCAGTCACAGTTCCTTTGAGTTATACTAAACGGTGCTGCTAACTAACAAAATCATCAGTTCTGCCATTCCACTGGCTTCCCTAAGGAATTGATCAACAGTATAAAGAGACAGAAAATCTGCAAAACAAATGGCCATCAAAAACTGTTCAAAGCTAATACAAGGACAAAGGTAAAAGGAGTAGGAGTAAAAGTTATAATGTGTGTCCCCCAAACAGGCACAATACGAAAAAGAATAATGGCGCCGTATACTGCCATGAGTTTACAAGTGACAGGTGTGACCTGTGGAACAGTGGTCCAAATACTGAGGTACTAATGAGCTGAGGAGTAGGGAGGATCAGGCGAGACAGCAGGTGGAACTGGCTGGTTTGAATGAAAAATTGTAAAAACAATTAGATTGGCATTCTGGAATATATCTATATCTATATATCTAAATATAGATATATAGATATAGATATATATCTAAAATCACACAGACCCTTCAAAAATCAGAATAGAAGCATTCACGCTAGATTAATTAATTAATTTCAAACAGCGTGCTAAGTGCACACTAACTGGTAGGTCTTCATTTACAATGAAAAACATTAACGTTAACTAACATTCATTCATTCATTAATTCATCTTCTGTAACCGCTTGTCCTGTGAAGGGTCGTCGGCGGGCTGGAGCCTATCCCAGCTGTCATCGGGTGAGAGGTGGGGTACACCCTGGACAATCAGTCTATCACAGGGCTAACACAGAGAGACAGACAACCATTCACACTCACGGGGAGCTGGAACTTTTTTGCTGTGAGGCATCAGTGCTAACCACCACAATACTGTCCTCCCATATTATATCATTTAAATTTTATTATTTTATGATAACAACAGACTCAGAGCACTCAAAACTTCAAGTGGTAAGATCTTAAGTTGATGAATAATCACAGAAAAACACAGAAAAGTTATACTATCGTTTTTCAGACTTACAAAGCACGATGACTTTGTTTGTTGATAAGTTGCAAAACAGGGGAGTGTGTTCAGAATATAACTTCTTATCACTGACTGACAAAAACAAGAAAAAGAAATAGACAAAAAAGGTAGGGGTAATGAAAGATCAGCTGTTTGAATAACGGCCAAGGAATTAGTTTACTGTATGGTTCTCCTCATGGAAGTAATACTGGTGACTGTCCAGTCCATGAGAATTTGGTTGGATGAGAGCATATCAACAAATTCACAAGTCGGTGGCAAACTATAGCCCTACTGGAATTTCTACATAATTACATATACATATACTTATATATACATATACATACATATATACATATATGTGTGTTTGTTTGACAGATCAATACAAATATTTAACAACACTGAACATTATATATTATATACATTTCAATATTGTTATCATTAAATATGTATTTAAAATTTGTATCATGTCCAAAATACTTACGGTACAATTCATCAACAAGAACCTTTCCAAAGTGAAGTTCTTGGAATGACCATATTCTTCCATACTTCCACCACACTATGAAACTCTGACATTTTCTGTAGCAGTGATGTTTCATTGTCTGTCGGGTGTAGGTATGTGTTTGTGTACTGATGTTGGGTGGGTGTTTTAGACTTGACTGTGGAGTTGTTGCAGAGGATGAGGCAGAATGAGGACGTACTGTAGTGCAGTGCAACCAAGGTACAGAGCACCAGGCTCTTAATCCCTAAAATAATCCTGTCGACTGGCCGGTGGGACACATCTGAAGCCTTCCAGCTATAATCCACATAAACTCAATGCTGAAACCAACATCTAACATAACGGACACAGAGAACAGTATAAAACCTGTCTCAAGGCCTTTACAAAATCCCAAAACTCTGAAGGAGACTCTGTCTGAAGTGTATCTATTTAGGTCTTTTTTGTCCACATTATTGTCATTTATGCTTGAACTGACAGTAAGATAGAACCTCTGACTGTGGACTACTAACTATACAGTATATATATAAATATATATATATATACACACACAACAAAATTAATGTGAACGAACGGAAAATTTAATACAAATAATTATGAAAAAAAAAAAAAAATCAATGTCCCCACTTTGTTGTTACCACAGTGGTTATTATAAGAAACCCATTACAGCATCACATTGTCCCCTCCAGCCTTAAGTCCCCTTCAGATGCACCTGCCTTCCTCCATGCTTGTGCACGAGAAGTGACCAGTGCTTAAAGGCTTCAGTTGTATGGTTTAGTGTTGTTTCATTCAAAGCCATCTCCAACATGTAATGAGGGGAAAGTCATTTCATATGTGTGAATAATAAAGTCTGCAGCTCCTCTCTTCAATTGTTTCCATGCCCTCACATGTGGAAGATCTCACAAGCTATTTGTGTCAATTTGAGCATAAGTCTGCTAATTCATGTACGGAAAATCGTTCCAAGCTCTACACAAGTAATCTCTGGATTAATTCACATTATTGATTCTTTTTTCAAGCATTGACGTTGACTGAATGAATTCAACTCAGAGTGAATAAATATGAATGGGGATTACACAGTAGCTATCAAATACAAGTTGAAAGCTGAAATTCTGAAAGAATAAAGAGTAGCCTTTGCAACGGCATAATGGGTGAGCATTTTCCACCCCAGACAATTCCTCCTTATAAATATGTGAATGTGTTCTGTCTAATGCATTCACATCAAAACTGAAGTCTGTGGCAAACACACTGTTAAATGTCACATTCAAAACCCAGCTAGACAAAGCACGATCAAACATATAACCAGTCTGTGGTGCCATTATCTGTTAAACAAATGCTATATTGTCTGGGAATCTATTTCCTGAGGCAAATACTACAGTTCAGCATTTCTGGGAGAACATTATTAGAAGTCTGTACCCCTGAAACACAGCATTAAGATCACTATATAGTGTTTAGGACTGTTATACAGCTAAGCCTAAACCATTTCTTTTCTTGCATTCAACTATTTAAAAAGATTCAAACAAAGGACAGGAACACACAGCCTGACCAGATTTAGTGCTAAACATCCCTCATTTGAACTTCCAGTCACAATGACTCAAGATGAACTCTTAGGAGATGAATGAGTCTGTGTTTTTTTCTTGAAATTGAAACATGCTGCAGGCTGATGGCAGGCTTTAAATCACTTCAGTTATTTCACTACGCCCAGAGCATTCTGCATTGCAAAGCAGGCAGTTAGACTTCCTGAAAAGCACATACGTTACAGTACCAAGCATTTTTTTTTTTTTTTTTTTTTTCAGAAATGCACCTAAACGTTTCCGAAAGTAATGTTGCCTGCCATATCTCTGCTCCCAGGTGAGAGTGAGCTAAGTCATGTGATTCGATGTGTATTCAGCATCCACGCACGGGACCAGATGGAGAGAGAGAGGGAGTAGCTGGCCTTCAGTGTTTCCTCAGATCATCTGTCTTTCATTGATATTAAAAGCTTACATCAATTTCTACGTGGAGAACACTGTACCTATGAAGAAGGTACGGTGCTTCTCCAACAACAAACCTGGGGTGACCCCAGAATTAAAAACCCTGCTGAATGAGAAGAAGAGAACTCAGGACAAAGAGGAGCTGAAGAGGGTGCAGAAGGAGCTAAAGAGAGAGATAAGGAGCAGCAAGGACAGCTACAGGAGGAACCTGGAGGAGCGCCTTCAGGGGAATAACACCAGAGAGGTCTGGAGAGGCCTGAAAACCATCTCCGGACACGGCAAGGACAGTGGAAGGGCCCCTAAAGCAGGAGACAGTGAATGGGTCAGCGAACTGAACCTGATCTTGGTGCACAACAAGATGGACCCACTGCAGTGGAGGGCTCTGTGGGTATCACTGTAGAATAGCTTACTAAAAAGCTCTCTGTTGCGTTCCTTTAGGTACCTGACAGGTGTCTGTAATTACTTGTGGTTGCAGAGACCACCGACAACGAATCTCCCAAATCAAATTACCCTGTCCTTCAAAACCGCTTGTTCGACACTGGACACTGCCACCTTCCCGTGGTTCGGGCACGACGAGACACTGACAATTTAGCAAACACATTTGGAGAAGGTTATTTTAAAAAAGTCCCACAAAGACACACAGCTGGGCCTCCCTGAAACTTACTATAACTGCTGTCCACTGAAAAACTGTGAGAGGCATTCACAAGTTTTTGCAGTTTCTCCTTAAAGCACCAGTTGTGCGCTTGTAATGACTGACTGGAATTTGACATCAACAATGAATAAGTGTCTGTGACTGTCCTATGGAATGAAGGGGGGCTGGGAAGAAGAGGAGAATACAAAGATGGTACATAACTGCATTTCCGCTATGTATTAAACACGCAGAGATCAAACCGAGGCAAGCAGTGGGTGGCTGACAAACCCCAGACGGCACACTGGAAATCTGGGTGCTGTAATACTGCCATGCCCCTGGGAGTCTTTTAATTATGCTTCATTTCCTTTTAAATGTGGCATTATGTGCAGACAGAAAACGGCACAGCAGATCACTTACAATGGGATTTCTCTTCTCCTCACTGAGGCCATCCATTCTTTTGCCATCACTACTTATTATTTTCTTGATTTATTACTGGACCAACTGATACAAAAAAAAAATCACATATTTTATAAATTTAGTTACCCCAAAGTGCATATTTGATCTTTAACCAAAGCCAAAGATATTCAGTTTAACAAAAGTTGAGAAATGGACCAAGAAGTTATTTAAACAGCCAGTATAAATGTTGCTGATTAATATTTGGATGGCTAATTATTTTTGAGTTCTACATTCATTAATGCACAAGAGAGCAATGTAATATTAATCTCCTACAACATGGCAAATCCATATGCAGTGATTCCCAAACATTTACTTTAATGGGGAGAATATCCAGGAATGTCTCTTCACCATGAGGAGACATTTTAACTATAATTTTATATTTAAAACTAAAACTGCAAGTTAAGTTGCAATTGTTAAGTTACACTGCAAATTCGGGAAGTAGGCATACCTTTCAATTGCTGTAAACTAAAGTGATAAAAAGCAGCACGATATGCTTTCATAGAAAATGAAATAGCAGAAACTTCCCATTGAAGGCAACAGAAAGAAATCACAGAGGTGATATAACTAGGTATGGTAGGGAACCTGTGGAGTTTAAGAGAAAATGGAAAATCAACCACACTAAGCCATAGAAAATAGACCAAATAACAGCCACAGGATTTTAACAGAAGTGAGTACAATGGAAAAACGCTCAAGCTTGTTTGCATTACTTTAGACCCATCAAAATGGTTATGAACCAGGATGCAGCAGCCAAGCCTGATGCAATAGTGTTGTTTAAAATGGAAATTACGTCAAAGACGTAGAGTATATCAACTGTGTAATACAATAAAAAAGACAAAATATGATCAACGGTGGTCTAAAGGTGAAGCTTGCCTATACATTATCTCTACATAGCTCATTGAACTCATGAAAAGGAGACAATGTGCTATATGCAGCTCTATTGGAAATGAATTAAAGTGACATCTGAATGTGACTGATTTTACTTAAGATTATAAAACAGAACGTCTAAAGACCAGGCAGTTACATGAAAATCTTGTGCTCTGGCAGAACTAACTGTTTCGTTGTTGAATTTAGTATCGCCGGTGTTAGGGGTCTTGTGGGAAATTATTGTTTTACAGTTTTTGCATTCCTTTATGGACACCCATAATGCCAAAACATTAAGAGTGTAAAATCTTCCTGCCAAGTTGGGACTCATTTGCCTTTGCAAGGACAATAGCAAAGAAGCTTGTAGGAGAGAAGACTTTACATTAAGACAAGGTTCTATTTTAAGCCAAACCAAGAACTTTTCTAAGACCTAACCAAGAGTTTTTTGCCTAACCCTCATCAAGACGCCAAATGAAAATATTAAGTCCAGTAAGTGAGTGCGAAATCAGCAATCCAACTAACTCTACCATCCACCCTTCCTCCTGCCACAATTAATGTTGTGTGCTCAGTTTTGTACTGAGCTGTTTGTTGAAGACAAACAATTTATTTGAATCATATTCATTTTCCTCTTTTGTGTAAAAGTTTTGGGAAATTGAAATCTTTCAAATTCTAATGAGGTTTGTCGTTTCATGCGCCTTCATGATTCTGGTGACATTTGCGAACGCAGAATGCATTTTATAGCATCTGCTTTCCCAAATCTAGCCACCCGTTCCGAGGTAGCCTATTTGCTCTGCATACTTCTGCTAGCGTTTCTGGGCTGGCAGGGGCTACCCTGAACAGCTCAGTGGGGACATCTGCTTCCAACAGCCATCTGTGCCCAGGTCCTCTTAATCCCCCTGTCTCTGTCAAACTTTCTCTTGGCCGTCACTTTCTAGTACACTGTATAAATACTACTTTAAACACACCCACGTCTTCGTGTTCAGTATATATAGGGCATACACATGATCTGTGATGATTGGTAAAAAAGATGCACGTCATTTTTAAATGACAGCTGCACTTCCTTAGCACAAAGTGTGTGTGGCTGCAGGTTTGTGAGTGAGTGAGATATACAATCGTCGGTTCTTTAGGAACACTAGTGAAAACGAATGCATTCTGCGTATACATTAACAGTCCTGCACTAAATATTAGCTTCATGAAGGTTGTGGCGTTCAGCATTTGTTTCAAACGACTTAAAGCGAGCTGTTTTGATTTTTGAGGCTGCCATTTGAACTCTTTAGTGTTTAGTTCAGCACAATATAACAGGACTACAAACTACATTCTCCACCTTGTTTTAACAGTCTTGAAGGGAAAGTTATAGCAAGACAGATATATTAGAATTAGAATATGTATCTTAATTGTTTCTAAATGGATTGATCCTTATTCTGGTCTGCTGCTCTACCTAGTTTGTTTGTTCTCTGAAGTGTGTGTGTGTGTGTGTGCACAAGGTGATTCCTTTCATCCGTATGTGCTTAGTTGGTTATTCTGCTACCGAACAGTTTACCCACACCACTCACCGCCCAAGTGACAGGTCAGGCCTGGCAGTGCGCCAGGGAGAGCAAGGGAAGTGGAGTCAGAGGGATAGGTCAAGGCTGGATGTGGGGTAAAGCCACTCACAGCCTGTTAGCTTGGGACCACTAGGGTTTACAGGTGAGTTTACAGTGCTCGATAACAGAGCTTAAGCTTCAAGTTCAATCAGACAAAGCCCAAACAAGCATGTTTGTGGAATGTCTAGACTGTGCGAGGACTCTTGAGATGACAAGGAAGGCTGTGCTTGCTGTGTTTTTAAATGTCACTGCAAATTACTTCTTGAAAGAACATGGCATGCTGTGTCTTTTTAGGCGACAATTACCGTAACCTCAAAACTTTGAAATGACCTTGCCTCATGCACATAGTTCCAAGTTGTGTTTTTCTTGGTACTTATTATCATGCAGTACTACTTTTTCCACATACGATCAAATGAAAACCTTATTGTCAAGGCCATTTGGATTGTGTTCGTAGTGGCTGTTTGGTGCATAAAAACGAAATATTACATTTAAAAGAAGTGCCTTAAAATGTGTAACACTATTCTATTCCTCAAAAAGAACAGATTAATGTGCAGTAACTCGTTTCCTCTTAGGGAAAGTAGAATTCAATCAGTGCAGAGAGTCTGAAAACAGGGAAAAGGCCATTTTGAAGGCTCATTTCTGTAACTGTTTCCCCATTCTTAGGCCATAATGCAGGTATAACAAAGGTATAACAATGAGTCTAGCTTGAACTGCTCAACAAATTCTTCTCTCCACATTTCTGACATTCCTGCTTCGTCCATTATCTGTGTTCCCTGCTGAACTGCATCAATCACGATGGCCAAAACCTGCATTTCAGCAAAGAGACTGGGGGAAACAGGGCTCTTGTTTAGTACAGTCCAGTACACCAGGAGTGGAATGTGTAAATCATCCAGGCCTGCCCATACCTTCACCTCACATTCTCGTGACACACACAGACACCGGCTGAGTAAAGTATGTGTTGACTGTGCTCAGTTTTTTTTTTAACTATATCTCTAGCATCTTTATTGATTACTTTCTCACTCACTTCTTATGTTGGCTTTTTCTACATTAAGGATAGTTTAGCATCAACAAAGAATACAAATCCACTGTACCAGAGTGATCTGGTTTGTCCCTTTATTCAGAGGTACTGGTACATAATTTCACTGATTTGCTGAACACCCTTCATCTCAGTCATGCAGAAATGAATTAGGATAATACTTTTCAGCTTTTTGACCTCATATTTAGTCAATAAACACTGCTAACTGGTCAACAGCATTCCAACTATATTTAAAGACAACAACTGACAAAGCCAATATTCTGCAACACGCTGGGTCAACCAAAATGGAGTCATAAAGCTGATGTAAATAATGTCTGCTACCGTCCATTTGTGAATATTCACATCACAGTGGATCAGCGCAGGTTGTGCAGTTTTCTCGAAAGCTAATGCACACTGACGCTGGTCACCAAGCCAGCTCTGGCATCTTTACAGGCAACGACAGCTGAAGTGAAACAGCGTCTAAGTCTTTTTTACACACAGGCAAACATCACCGTCATTTCCATAATCTGAATGCTAAACAGCCCAACATTGGCAAAAGGCTTAAGTCGTATTGCATAACGTTTCAGATGTCTGCATTAGTCTGCGTTGGTGCCACACTAGTATCAGTAATGGGTTATAAGAGAGAGTATCATCTTATCACCTGCTTTTATGGTTCTCTACCAAGCTTTTAAGTCTCTGATTTCGTGGGGCATATAAGGATGAGGGTCTACATTCCAGAATCATAAAATCCTAAACATACTGTAGGTGCCACGTCATCTAAAATGCCTGTGATAGACAGTCTAACAGTTATTCAGTATGTTCCCTGTTGACATGGGTCATATTAACAGATTATTGATAGACAAAAGATATTTGTAAGGAGGTTACAGGACTTGAAGAAAAATGCTACGCTTTAAAATCCCTCTGTCATAAACAATGACATTAACAGGCGAGTGTTTGTTATTGCTTTCCTGCAGGGCTTTATCCAGCCTTTTTGATGTGCTCTGTCCGTGGCACAAATGGACAATCCTTCATTGTCAGAGGACTCTGGAACCCCTGCATAGTCGGATAGGTGCGACCACATTCATCATCCTGACAAAGGGAAATAAGCAATTGCCACAGCACTTAACTGGTTTCAGTCATCTGCAAATATTGGAATAAATACATTGAGCAGAGGAGAGGTCCCTGTAGGTAGACTCCTATTTTACATGCCCTATTTGTGCTTACTTGCTTGCTTTAGGGCCAGTCCGTTTTCTATCTGCCTCTGTATAATACACAGACATGCCGTACACGTGCTTCTCTGAGTTTAGAGAGTGGGAGAAAGAACTGGCTTGTACTTCATGAACAGATTCAAGATCCCACTTTTCCCACAAAACATTAGAAAACACTTCATCCAAAACCCTGCTAATTTCAGAACTTTAAAGCATAGACAAGAGGTGTTTGAGGTAATGCCTGAAGCCTTTATGCTTTAATGATCATAACAGAATTAAGCAGACTCCTTTGTGCCAGCCGAGAGTGCTGCATCATGTCAAACTTCAATATATGATTGAAGAGCAGTTTACTGAATTTTTCAGCTTTCGTTTTCTTCCCTGTATATATATATGCATGCATGTTTGATTATAGGGAGACAGCGGAAGACTGGATGAAGACAGAAATTCAGTGAATGCTGTTCTGCTTAAAATGCAGAGCCTGTGCGTTGGCAGGGACCGAAAAGTCCTTAGTTAAGCTAATCGCCAGTCCATTTGGCAAGGATTATGTTCAGCTTAGGGTTCGTCCCACGAACAGGGTCTCTGATTCATAACAGTGATTTGAGTAAGTAATTTTATTGATAGAGCAAATAGTCCATTCTGAGATTGCCTTAATCTCTGTAATGTCTCCACAAGAGGACATTAGTAAGAGTACTATACTATCACATTAATTAAAAATATCAATATGCCTGTAGTGTGTGTGTGGGCTCTAGCCTGGTTGACTTGAGGACACGGTGACGGGGATAAGTCAGAAAGGTGTCAGCAAAGAGACTGAACATTACTTCCTAATGACTGCCAACAGGGGGCATAACATGGGTTGGAGAGGCACTTACTCACCTCACTCCACCTGGGCGCTAAGCCTGTTGCACTTAACTGACTGAAGTGGTGGTCAGCAGGGTGAAAAACAATCCAATTCCTCCAGGAGTGTCAACACACGTATACAGTTTTAAAGAGGCAGTCAAACAATCCAAAGCTCTAGGCGGTGCGTGCAAAGGAAGCTGGACCAAACAATTTAAGCGTAATGATAGACAAAGGACGTTTTTTCAGTTCTGTCCTTCCTCATTGAGTTTTCGTCTTGTTTACTTGCCAACGATATTAACTTCAAAGAGCAATGGAGGGCAACTCAGTGCCATGTAGACCAAGAGTCTCAGAGACTCACTGGGGCGTCTCGACAAGAGAGATTAGATGGTAACCAAGCTTAACTTTGGCTCCGCTGTATGTTTCATTTGTCTGAACTTCTGCTGGGAGTCTACTGGGTTAAACTGAGCCAGTGAGTCTGGAATAACTGTTATAGCCATTTAACATTAACACCCCAACGGTTTGTATACTTACAGCATAATGCAGTTTTTGCTCTGCCCACGCATACGGTCACTATGTCCCAGGCTATCACATTTAACTGAAATGTAACAAAATACCCTGATTTTGTCAAAATCTTCCTGTGAAACCATTGAGGGCATGGGCAGGGACTTGCGATGTCTTGTGGTGCTTTGTCAATGTTAGAGCTCGGCCATTGATTGCCACGTCTCCTCTCCTCTCCGACTGCAATGACACCTTTTATCAACAAGCACAGCTGAAGCCTGATATGATGACTGACACACAAAGCAAAGATGCAGAACACTTGACAAAGGATAATGGTAGAGTAACAGCTAAGGACCATTAGCCTTGTGTTTTGTCTATAGAGGAAGCGACTGATTCAGAAGCAGTAATTACTTTGAGACGTGCCAATATTGATTGACAGACATTATTAGATGCAAGGCAAAGCTACACAATCTGTCAAACTCAGTGACATAACTGCATCATGCATGTGGCCTATCTTGATATGGGCTTTACCCCAAACCTCCCATATCATTTTTGTAACGGTTGACTGTTACCATATGACCTTGTTAAGCATAATTAGTTGGTGCTAAATGAGGGCACTGCTGTGTTGAACAAGAAATTGTTTTAACTGTCAGAAAATGCTCTCTAAACAGGCCCCAGTGTCCGGATTAAGAATAAAGAAAATGTAATGGCAGTGAGACAAATTATAGAATAAGTTTAGCATCAATCTTCCAATTTATTAAAAAACAAAACAAAAAAAAAACATCCATGTGCAGCAGCTCACACATCACAATCTGGTTTAATTCAATAACGTCCTGATCGATGTTATTCTTCTCTTAATCTCCTTAATGACAAAACCAATCAAAAATCTTGGAGAAAATTGCTTCTCTTGCTTAGCACACCCAGTCAATTGCATTTAGTCATTCAAACATGTACAGCTCCAGAAGCAGCACAAGACTGGCACAAAAACATATTAACTATCATAATGTTATCTAAATCCTAGTAAATGATGGATCTGGGCCAATTCCTATCCACCCCTGTAACAGTACTGAAGGGGAATAGCAGCAGAATGTATGTCTAAGTGAACAGGTTCATTAAGTCCATGTAAATTGATGCAGACTCCAGGATTTTAGCATCTTGGCAACCAGGATAATAATGGTAAAAGTGAAAACACCCAGCAGAGATTTCATCTCATCCCCTTCTTTGGGCATTATTATGCCTCACCAGCTCTGGCTGCTCATTACCGACATTGCACTCATTCAAATGAGCCAGTGGCAAATGAGCGTACACTTAGACACACAATACTGTATTCTGTGGGGTTTGAGGGGATGGACTGATGGTTCTGCACTAGAAACTGCAGAACAAACTCACTTTATCAAACACTGACAAGAAACACAACACTAAACTGATTTTGTGATTCGGACTCATTCCTTTTCATCATGTGGAAGACTGGGATCACACAAGTGTTGCATACACCAAATCAAGCCCCCTCAAAGCCAGGTTTTTAGAGTATGTAATTTCAGCTCAGGGTAAAATGGCTGATAAGATGCAAAGTCAGCTAAGCTCCTAAATCGGATGGTTACAGAACAGCAGGAAGCTAAATAAGATGTATAGGCCTCAGCCTGCAACCTGTGTGATTTTTCCTTATCATTTTATGAAACATGCAATTAGTTAAAGATGGCCGCAAGGTTTATTGAATAACTCCATTAATGAGAACGGTGTTAAATAGGAAAGAGCCTAAAGGCAAACGTAATGGGTTTTTCCATTGACATGCTTTTGATAGGAGGCATTTTGATGAGAGAGAATGCTTTCCTTGCTCTTAATTCAAAGACTGAAGGGGCATTTATTCAATAATTAATTAATATATACACAACATAAAGACTAAAATACAAACAAGCTACTTCACAGTATTCATTTAACATCTGGCAGCAAGTCTTAAGAGCCTGGAGGCCATCTTGCTAGCCGCCTTTATTGGGGCAAGACTGGAGAAAAGTTATTGTAAGCTCTCACCACATACATGGACAAGGAAATCACATTATCTACACAGTGACAATCAGGGATTCGTGGAATCTATTTTTAAACGGCATTAAGCACAGCATGGCTTAAAAGAGTTCTGGTTGCTTTTGGCTTCCATCATCCTCAGGTTTAGTTACATTGTCAACGAGCCAAGTCCTTCACTGCAAGTGCACCTACTTCACACTGTTGATGTAGTGTAATACACATATGATAACAAGTCTATATGACATCAGCCTCAACAAGGTATTTGAATCTTTCCTACTTAACAAATCAGTACATGCCATACCCATACATCATTTGTTGACTCTGCAAATTACAAGCATTAACTATATGATATACTGGGATAACCTGAAAAAAGCAGCACAGATGTGATACAAAGTGATGCATAAAGATTAATGAAAATGAATGCCTACAATGAACTATGAACCTTTCAGCTTGCTGTGTAGCAATCACTTTGGCATGGATGCGGTCGCAGCGGCTCAGAACTAACCCTCCATCCAACCATGCAATTTCGTTGTACGTTGTATAATGACAAAATAAAGCACTTTACTTTTTACTTTACTTCTAGTAAAGCCTTCTAGAATTCTAGCATTTATGTTATGCTTAAGAGAGTTAGATCTAATCTGCTGTACATGGACAAAACAACCAACTACCCGATGACGATACGAATGCATTTGTTTATGGGAGGCAGGGTTCCCTCTGCTTCATTATGGTCCAGCAGGACACAGTATAGAAATACCAAGATGCAGTAATTACGTTTTTAGTCAGGAATATTAATAAAGGATATGACATTTTAGCAGTACTACTCATAATTCAGTTGTAGCATGTACATAGAGGAAACACCATAGGGCGTGAAAACCAAAGCAAATGTGTGAGTTGCTTAAAGTACATTAACCACTGATGGTCGCTAGGTGGTACCTACAACAGACAACAGATTAAAAATATCATCCAAAATCAGTACTTTTTATTCCACAAGTCATTGTAATGGCATTAACTAAATCCCCTTTCTTGTGTGTGCTAGTACTTTTGATATGATTTGTTTGGGGGCATTCCTGGCCTGATATGTCTGGTCTGGAGTGATTGACAAGTGGTCCTCAGGTTCTTAGTCAGCTCCTCCCACTCGTCCAACACAAGCTGCTCCAAAAAAAAAAAAAAAAAAACATGCAGCAGCCAAATACCAAATTCGAGGCTTAAAAAAAGTCACCCACAAACCAGTGGGTACGGGTACTCTACATCTCCAGTTCATACAAAAAACCATGAACATTAAATACACTGATTTGGCGCCTTGCAAGATCAGAAGGTTCATGTTCACGCTTCTGCTGATTTAATACAGGAGAAAATTAGCCTGGCAGCCAGCCAGAACTTCCTCTGCCCACATTTTTTTTTTTTTTTTTTGTAGGGGAAGAGTTGGTCAGGAGTCGATTCTTTTGGAGATGATTGTGCCTCAACCAATCAAACTGTGTGGGCTTTAGGATGAGACAGACAGAGTGCTGTTCAATTTCTTTACAACACATTTAGTTTTGTTTTTGTGCCACACATTACCAGGAAACAGGAAATATTTCTGGCTTATAAGCTCCATGAGCAGTTTTCACTTCTATAAATGAGTCCAGTATCCATTGCTATAATCCTGTACATACATGTACAATCTTACCACTGCAGTAAGAATAAAATGTTTCCATATCCTTCCAAGCTTCACTCTTAATGGAAGTTACTGTCAAAGTTATTCACTGTTTGTCCTTTTTTCTGCTGTATAGCAAGCAAGGATTAAATGACACACGTGTGTGGGAAAGATAAAAAAAAAAAAAAAAAAGATCCAAATTGTTAGTTTATATAGGTCCTCGAATTTTCTGGCAGTGCAACACAAATCCAGAGATAAGCATTAAACCTGAGTAAGACTGCTGTGGGCACGCCTGCTCTGGCACAGCAGAGCCATCACTTGTGCTAGAGCGTGAAAGTGAAAACAATAGAGACTGCTGAATTATGGACAGTAATTTTACTGGCCCATGAGATTCAAAGTAGCTGTAACAGCTCCTCCGGAGGGCAACATTGTGATCAGCAGGGTAGCTGGGAAAATTCTAATATTGCAGAATTGTGTTTAAAAAATATGAAGCAACAGCTTGTTCATGAGTACAAGCTCACAGAGGTATTAAAAAGGCAAACTGAGGCAAAAATACTTAGTTTGTTATACACTGATATTTTCAATGTGCTTTTTGATGAGTGGGGACACTGTTCCTAACTGATAAGTATGAATGCTTGTGTGACCACAATATGTCATCTGATTGAATCTGTCTAATAAGAACTGAACACGTTCAGAGAAATAAAGCTCAGTTTTAATGCAGGCAATGTCATGATGTTACTTGTGGTCTCACAGCTGACTGTTTACTCTTGTTTGTTCTCAGTGTGGAAAAAGTGGATTTTGCCATGGTATATGCTCATTTCTGGTAACGCTATTTTAGTATTTAAGCCTGCAATCTGCTATCAACTCCCTGACTAATGGGTCCGCAGGCTCGACATTAGTCCCAATCAAGCCATAACCAAGATGCCATCGTTATTTCTCAAGATATGAACACATCTATTCCTCATTATACAATTCAGCTTGTATTGTTTTAATTTTACAATCGTTTCTGCCCGTTAGGGTCAGTTTTTTTTTTTTTTTCCAATTGGCGGCTTGCTCGTGGGTATTGCAGTCATTCTGAATTTGACATTTGATATGATGGATGTTCGGTGGAATACAGGGTGTGTTTCAGTTCGCTCACTAGGTTGTCACTCTGTTATAAGCCTAGTAACCATTGACCTTGACAGTGAGATAGGACAGCCCCCATCCCGAAGGCGAGATTTTGATAACCATGTCATCCATCATAATGGCAGTGAACCAAACACACGGGTCAGAAACCTCAAGTTGGTAGTGAATCCTCACCTACACAAAGAGAACTGTATTGAATTGACACACATGTAAGCTTCCAGTGAAGAAAAGCCAGCGGTATGGTCTTTTAGCCCTTAAAGGATCCAGAAGAATGTTCATTTCTGTCAGCGATTAATGATGTATGGAGCTCCACATGTTGTATTAGATAGGGCTGTCAGTCAACCCCTCCTCTGTCCTTTTCTCTCTCTCTCTCTCTCTCACACACACAAACACACACACATAGCCCCACAAAAACATTACACAGTCACACATGTGCACAGAGACACACATAAACTGAACACTGTTTGGTCCCTTCTCACAGAGCTTGCTCTCTCTATCCCTCTCTCTTATTTTTTCCTTAGGCTTTGCTGAAATAGTCCGCAGCTTCGGCGTATCACCTCCTGACAGAAAAGACCTCAATTCCCCACCAGTACACACTAACAAGAGAGCGTGAATCCTCCTTACAGCATGTAGGTCAGCCCTGCCTTTCATGACTGCCGGTTAAAAGAAGAGGTTATTACCAGTAGATCCAAGCTCCACTCTCCCACAGACGCTTTTTGTCTAAAACGGCGAGCTTCTCCCACCTGAGTGTGATAGTTTAGGAGGAGCAGATGCTGCTATGAAGTCATGCTCTCTGAACACAGCCGATGACAATGAACCCTGACC
>JASGAT010395762.1:37035-57163 GCA_030220025.1 Chelon auratus
GTGGTAACTTTGCTAATTTTTTCATGTGAAAATTGTCCGAGTTTAGGGAGGCGCAAAATCATTTCTGGAAACTACATAACTATGCTGTTGTGTTACATTATGCCAAGAAGATACTGCATATGTATGCTCAAAAAGGTTGAGAACCACTGGACTAGATCACAGCAACAAACTTTCAACTCAGGTAAGTGAGCAGCTCTCCCAGCGGTAGGAAGATGCGGGTGTGCTGCTGTTGGGCTGAGACTGAGCTACTGAGTGATTCGTTCATTCTGTGATTGGGGCCAGGCTACTGTGAGCAACTGAGTGATTCCTTCGTTAACAGCTCATGGAGGGTAGGGAAAAGGGGGATTGAGTTGAAACAAGAAACCAGAGGTGTTGCTTTTCTCACAGGGCTAATACAGTGATTAACTTGAGAATTTTATACAAATGCATGTAGAATAGCTGTCGCACGATAGTGACATGTTGTCTCGTCCCTTCATTGCGTTTAACAAGCTGTGAGTAGCAGCGAAAAGGCAGTGAATGAGTTAATAGAGACCAAAAACTGTATATGTGCCACTGAATGGACCATTACACTGAATTTAGTCTGATGGTTAGAGCCTAGAAGTTGTCATTGTGTCCATTAGTTGTTTTTGAGAAAAGTATTCAACAAAGACTCAAAGGCAGATGCTAACCAGAGCATTCAGATGTCTATTCAGATAGGCAACATTGCTTTGCACATACAGACGTACAAAGCTAAACAACGTAAATTCCCATGAGCGTTCCACTCTAAGTGGGTGTTAGCAGTGGTTAGCATCACAGCATGAAGGCTCTGGGTTCTAGCCCGCAGGCTTTCTGGGGTCTTTACATGTGGAGTTTCTATGCTGTCCCTGTGTGTGCTGTACTACAGATGCATTTACAATTACCATCAGCACAAGTCACTGAAATTAAAACATACTCTATGTATACTAATTATTGACAGAATATAGTACATCTTAATTGATGGTACTCAATAAACCTGAACTTTTGTTTAAAGTAACATTTGGTAAAACTTTTAAATAAGTTTAAAATGGGTCTTCCTTCATAGATATCGTGTTCAAATATGTTATCATTATGTTTGAATAACATTTATTAGGAAAAGTTTAGTTATATTTTAGTAATCCAATCTACAACTCAGAAAATAGTCAATACATTCATAAAACAAATCGGTTGAAAAAAATTTGTTAGATGCGGCCCTACTCCAGACAGCTTTAAACATGGCCAGTACTGGCAGACATGGACAAAAAACAACTGGCCCAGGTCCAGAAGCCCTTTTCTTATTTTTGTCTTGAAGATGGCCAGAGTGACAGATTTGTTTCCTTGTCTTTTTCTCCTACAAGGCTTAGCCCGTCCCACCAGCTTCTGATGACACTTTGTATCCTAAAAGACACTATTTTACGTTGGCTGTGATGGTTTTCAAAAGTTTGCATCACATTTGGTATTATATGGAAATATTGTTACAGGCTTTTCAAGAAGAATATGGCTTTTCAAGTGGATGTTTTAAATGTTAACACACGTAAAAGAAAAATAAACAACCATAATTCATGGTTGTTTATAATAATTTAATCATTCATGTCATTTCCAGAAGTGCAACTGTTTCAAGAACCCTAACCCTAACGCTTACCCTCCCTCCTCCTTCACTTTTGTACACTGGCGTCAAATTTAAAGCAACATAATAAAGCAACTGGTTCAGTTGTTCCTTTAAGTGAGTCAGTACCTTCCACTAAAGTCATTCAGCACAGCACCTGTTTCCACATGTAGCTCAGCCTATGATGGCAAATGTGGAACACAACAGCGAAAAAAAAGATTTTCTTTCTTTTGAACATGTTGAATGGCCCTGAGGTCGCCATGAAAACAAAGATGACAGGATTATCCTCTCAAGGCTTTGAGAAGACTTCCCATTAGCAACTGCACTGGCAGAAATGAGGGTGAATATTCTGAAATGAAAGTGACACTCACATAGTGCAGAGAAGAACGCAGCGGGGGCATTGTGTTGGAATCAAAGACGGCGCCTGGATTGAGGTTTGAGGCAGCTAGACATGGCCCACACACTTCCAAGGAAGACAACTGGCTGTTTTAGAGATTGCAGAATTAACTATAGAAGCTGGAAACCTACTGAATGCCTCGGGGAAATTCAATTGTGGCATATGACTGTGTCTCACAAAATACAGAAAGATGAAACACTGTGCACGTTAAACCCAACAACTGGTGTGCACATTAACATGACAAAGGTGTGGTAGCGACATGCACTGTATTATCAACAAATATACTTCATTTGCAGCTCCTAGGGCTGGATGCTAATTTGCTCGGAGCTGTAATGTTCATCAGCAAGATCGCAAATGATTGTGTGGGCAAAAATTAACCAAGAGCTGTATGAATAGAATAACTGATAAAGAAAAAAAGCACCATTCCTAGTCATATATTTATAAACATAGTAAGGCAGCATTGGCAAAAGTCACTAAATTCTGACATTTCAAAGATTTTATTAACTTTTATCATTTTACTTTTTAATTAAAATGAAATCATTCATGTAAACACATATCAGTGCAGAATGCAGAATCCTAGATCCTAACACAGTGTATGCAAATAAGTAAAGGTTTTTCCTGTTGTCCATAGGTGTAACTTGTTTCAAAGTCAACAAACTGATAACATGGCTGGCTGCATTTGTGCAACTCTATTGTGATATGTAATGAGTTTTCTAAAATCTTCCTGCCTCCGCCTCTAATGGGATAATTGATCATTTGATATCTTGTAATTGATTAAACACATTTAGTTGACTCCTGAATATCACACACAAAGCAACAGAACAGGATATCATAAATACCACACAACGAACTCTGGAGCATTTACTGAGCACACCAGGCAGCTCATCCATTACTAGGCAGTAACTGATCCTGACTACATCTGCCTTGGTTGCTTACCTTTAGATGCAATTAAGGAACAGGGAGATGAAGAGAAAAAGAGAGAGATAAGCAAGAAAAAGGTTACGACTAAGAGGACTAAGACAGAGAAGTGTGAAGAAATCAAAGCCCCACTCTGAATAGAAATAGAGTCTAAAATTAGAATGCTAATGAGTGGCAGTCTAACAGATCAGTTGATGAGTTCACTATTTCACTGCACAGACTGAGTGACTTTTCTTACCATGGTGTGGTTGTCAAGGCTTTTTCTCCATGCTTCAAATTAAATCATTTATCTTTATTTAAGGAGATTTGTGTTCTGTTGTGGCAACACAGAGTATAGATGATTGCTAAAGCTACTATTAAACAGTGGAGGTCTTTTCAGTAACCCAGCACTAACAGTTGGACACCTGACGGTATTCTGTGTAAGTCAAGTACTAGGGCCTCTTTTAAATTCCACTTGAGCAACACCAGATTTTGTTCTCCTTAACTGGATTACTCTACAGTAACAAACCATTTCTGCCATCTGTAGAAAACAGCAAAGAGTTAATACACTGTCATATATCTACAATGAAGCAGTAAGTAGCCAAAAGAGGTAATTTATCACGGCTGCCTTCCATCAACCCAAAAATGAAACCCTAGCAATAACATATGTCATCAGTAGAGCAACACTGTACGGAATATTAGGCCAACGTTTACTAGTCTGGATAATATCAATGAATCAGTCTCACAAATTGTTTTTATTAATCTCAATGTGACCCTTTACCTTAACTCCCGACCTCTCTGGAAACAAAAGGTAGCACTATTTGCTGCGATATCGATTTGCTCCAGTGCTTCTTTCTCCATTTACTAATAATTACCAATGCAGTCTCTCCAATTACGCAGCTCCAACAAACATTTACAGCAGTCTGAAATCCACACACTCATTATGAAGATGACAGAAAGAGAGAGAGAGAGAGACAGAGAGAAAGAAAAAAAACCCTAACCTGCTCAGAGAGTCCAATTAAAATTCTTTTGCCATGCCAACATGAAACAAATGAATTATGACAATACATATCTGCTTTAGCTGCTAGGATTTCTAATCAATTGTGAGAGACCAGCCATTGTAAAAGATATAAGGGAGATAACTGAAGTGCTAAATCATAGATTACAGTCACTACAGACAAGGGATTTGTAAAGATAGAGATGTCTTGGAAAATTTGTTTGAATATTAAACACATAATGTTATTTTCTCACTGTGAGTGATAAAGTTACAAAGCTGCCAAGCATGGCCAAGCTACGTTGCCAAGGAGTAGCCGAAGTGCTGTTGACGTCGCTATGTCGTCATCAGTCTAATAATGTATGTTAGATACGTGGTAGTCCCACAGTAGCTGCCACCCATCCAATGCCAAGCTCCTCTTGTTATGGGTAGTGTTAAACAGTTCTGGGAACTGGACAACGACAAGACCACAGCATTTGGGTGAATGAGAACAGAAGCGTAACTGGTAAAAGGAAAGCATTTAATTGCTGGACACTTTACACATCACTGGAGCAAAAAAAGTTGGGGCCCGCTGAACTTTAATTTGTTTCATAATCCTACAATAACAAGGGCTGGGATGAGTTTGTAGTATCATATCATTGGCTTCAATCAAAAGGACTGGTCACTTACATTTTTAAAGGCTGATATCTTTTTGAATTAAGATTTTTGTTTAAGAGTGTTTATGAATCCAACTTAAATTCTACTGTTCATGGCCTATATCACTCTGAAGGCTCAGCTCAGTTGTGCTATACTTCACTAGCATTTACTTGAAGGTGATGTGAGGGAGCACACATCACACTTAACATATGGTAGACAATATGAAAGCCAGCTTTACGGTTTCTAAAGAAACTCATTCTTCTCCCAGTAGAAAAGACTTAACCCAAAATGCATTAATGCTGAATTTCATTAAAGGACAAGAAGATACCCTTTAAAGGAAGATCAAATCCCTCTGGATTATTTTAATTCACTAAAGGACATTGCTAAGATATCTGTGTGTCAACACTTCTGATTTATTAATCCCATAGGATCAAACTAATGTTTACCTGTAGTCCCTCCATCCTCAACCTATGCTCACACTTAAAATAAAGATCTCACACTAAAGGTAATGTCATCAGCTGCACTATCCTGAGGGAGTATCTCCCACGGTGAGGACTCAGTCTCACTTCCGTCTTCTCCTACTCATTATAAAGAAGTTAAAAACATCAGAGAAGCTGCAGACACTTCCACAGAGGAAATTTGAGGCTCATCAGCTTACTAAGAGTTGATATGCTTTCCAAGCTTAGTATGCTTTGCAGCTAGCAAAGCCTAGCGCCCCAAAAAGTGCATTCTTTTTCAATGCCTCACCATCCCTCAGGCCTGAAACTCCAATGTCAGCAAATTTTGTCTACAACCTGCTGACATGAGAAGCATACCAAGACTTGCCTGTATATAGCTCAAATGAGGAGGCACAGATGAGATTACACAATGTTGTCAGAGTAGCACAACTAATTATCATGGAACACGAGGAGATGCTAACTGATTGATTAAGGATTTTAATTGAAGGGGCTCCGAGGAATCGCTTCTCTCAGTGATGAAAGACTGGAAGTGCTGGCATATGATTTAGAGCAGAAAAGGCTGTACAGTGCTCAACATAGAGCTGGTAAAAACAAATTTTCTCCAGAGTAGCTGTCAGAGAGAGTCGCTTAATCTTCCTCACACACGCACAAAAATATATATATCCATAAGAACATGTAGAAAACAGTGTTATTCCAGATAAAGCCCGAAAATCAGTGTACACATCAATTATCTACTTAAGTCTGTAAGAACTCCTACCTTAAAAGTGGGTAATAAATACACTTGTGAATAGCAAGTGGACAAATCATGGCTCAGTGCTCAAGTTTTAGACCTCTAAACTGCTTATAAGCCAACTTTTCAGAAACACTAAATGGAGAGTAGTCTCTCAGCACCCAACCCAGTAGTCATGTGAGTCTGAAGAATTCAGTTTCAAGTAACTTCTCTTTAAAATTGCCCAGAAGATAACCTGTTATTGCCTCTCCACTGTCTGTCTGTCAAGTTCAATTTTGAGGCTTATAGCTTTCTCACAACACAAAAACGCTCCTCTGAGATTTTCCTGTAGAATTATTGCAATTACGTGGATGCTCGGTGCTGGGGATGGGTAAAAGCTCCATCTTCCAACCCAAATCATTTTCCCTATTCCCTATAATTGCGGTGATTATAAGAGTATTAGAAAGATGCTTTAAAACCTAGCATAGCGTATTTCCCTCGAAGGATTTACCTTGAGAAAGCATTCCCATTTAGGCTTTAATTCACCAGGGCACTCAATCACTTCAGTGCTAATTGAAATATATTAGAAATAGAAATGCTTAATTTTTAGAAAGTACTATGGTTTGACTTGCCCGACAAATGATCGCCATAAATGTAGTCCATTTGGAAATTGTTTATCGCATGTAAATGTGTCTTTTTTTATGCATGTTAGCACCACTACATAGTTATAGCCTGGCATTATAAATCATGGCATATAAAGGCTCTGGCAGCATCCAAGTGTTGTGTGGGAAGCCAGAAATAAGTGGGTTGCCTTACCTTGCAACACCAGATTGGATATTCTCTGTTTTCAAAAGAGATGGCTGCATTATGTCATATGTATGTCAATGGCTAACCAAATTGTAGTCTTCAAAAAAAACTATTGATTTATGTCATGAACAGTGTCTTTCAACAGTGATTGGTATCACTCCGCAAAGGTGCTCAAATTTATTTCTCATCATGGAGTAATGCATTTTAGAGGACACTTTTTAAAAGGAAGCCTTAATATTAGAAAGAGGACGTAATAAATAGTATTTATTTTTATAGATGTTTTTCAGCTTTACAAACATAAACCTACCAGAGATTAGGTGGCTTTCAGCAACAAGAAGAACAACTGAAGTGGCTGCTGTGGAAAAGGTTAACTGGAAGTCTTAAAGGAGGCAGGTGCAATGAGAGCTTACATAATCACTGCTCAAAGCATGTTGCCCTAATTCCATCCACACTAAACCACATCTCTTATAAATGGATGTTATAGTAATGAATCTGATGAATACTTGCTTCCCTTGGGCAGCAGGAGATTGACCATAATGTTATCAATATACCTGCTTTTTGACATCAGACAGACCGAGTTTCCAGCTGTTAATAATATCTGTATATCCAACACTGTGCTCATGTTCTTGTTGAACAACTCCAATACAACAGCACCCAATACCGTTAAGTGCAACATACAACACCTACAATCACTGAAACAATGGTTACAATATGTAACCATTGTGAGCTGCGCAGTTAAATCAGTAGATTGCAGTAATTCCCCCCAAGCTGGTCTGCACAGCAAGTAAAACCAAGAGAAAACAAATGAAGGTAGGAGGGGTAGGTAAAGTTAGTTAGTTGGACCAAGAAGACAGGTGCAGCTCAACCACCCTTTAAAAATACTATTATTATGTACTTGTATTGGCCCTTGGTATAGACAAGTACCCAAAACGTAAGTACTTCTTTGTCTAATAAAAACGGACCAACATCCCTATCTGTTTAGGTTGTGAACCCTTAATGTTCATTGTTCCATCTCATGATTGTGACTTAGGTCAAATGGCTATCCAAATGCCAACACTGTACTGACAACAACACTGACTGCATAAAACATGTGGCGCAGAACACAGGCAAGAGGATTTTGCTATTTAATTAAAAGTGACATACTCATGTGTGCCCCCAGATGTGTCATGAGAAGTAAACCAGGTTTTTCCCCAAATGAGTGCATGAGACTGCTGATGTCTGGCAGTTAACTGATGTGTTTAGAGCACACCATATCTGCTGCATCTCCCACCAAGCTGTTGGAAATGACGGAGCCTCGCTTATGCTTCTTTAACAAAACTGGCTGTAGCCTAATTAAAAAAGTGCTGAAATGCCGAAAGCAGTGAGCGTGCTTTTAAGCTACGGCTATGGTCTGTGTTAAACAGATAATCAACAATCCCTCCTTTAAATTGTGTCCTGTGGAGTTTGAACAGTCATTTAATATTCCACTATTCTGTCTTAGCAGCATCTGTGCTGGGGTGGGGACACCAAGCCATTTAAACTAGATGTTGTCTCTGGCACAAGTGCTTATAGTAAATGTCAAGACCTTTCAGGGCAATAATAATGACACAGTTGAGGAAAATGATGCATAGCCCCGTTTTTTTTGTCCTGGATAGGGCTAGAAAGCGCCGCTCTAGTACAATCATGTACAGCCAGAAAAGATTTTCATCAACTGGTCTGTTGACATGAGGCAATGATTTTAGATTTATACGAATAGCAGACTTTCAAACTAGTGACAGGTCAATTTTGCACCATTACAGAGACTTAGGCCTTTGGTGCAAGCCTTATTTTGTGGCTGAGGGCCAACTGTCAACCTAGATAACAAAAATAAGCTGGGATCATTGTCTTGTGTGCAGCCTCGCTTCTATTTATTTGCCTTGCTGCTATTTTATTGTTTATATTTTGCCTTAGCAGGTAGTAAAATGTAGCTTTTAAAGCTAAGCCGGTCTCTTGTCTAGTTGTGCGACATAATCCTTACTCCACTGAGAGAAAAAATGAAATACAGAAGCACAGAACAAAAAAGAAATAATTATTATTTTAGAACTGTACTGAGAATTTTAACTGTATGCTAGTGGTCTAGTCTTAAAATGCCAGGCTGTTTGGACTACAAAATCAACTAGCTCTTTGCTGTTGATTACAGCTGCTTATCCATGTGGAAGAGGCTGCCACTGATACTGTGTGTTTCCTGACAGCATAGGGATCGTTCATCCAGCTGTCCCCCACAAATTCATAGCCAGATGAGTCATTTACAGGAAAGAGTCAAGGTTTATCAAACTGAATCCAAATGGCACAAAACCAGCGAAATGATGGGGAAGAAATGGTTGTAGCTCTATGAAGCTCGTACATTTCCAGTGTGTGAAAAAAAATGAAGCTGAACATAAAAGCACGTAAAAAAAGAATGTAAAAGCAGCACCACCACTGACATGCAAGGGATTTTTTTGGAGGCTAAATATGGCTGAGCTTTTAGGTCGTCAGAAAAGATTAAAAGGGTGATGATACACATGTGGACCATTCCTCATCTTCAAGAAGCTCAAATGATTTAATTGATGTGGACCCGCTGTCCAACATGAATCAGGGCAGCAGAAAGGCAGCGCTAAGAATTGAGGAGGTGGGGGAAATTAACATATGACAGCAGACGCACCTCTCGGGAGCCACTCCATAATCCAGAGGCAGTGACTAATTGCGTGCTTCTGGGTTTGTCAGTATTTGAGAACGCTCACATTTCTAGCCAGCAATCAGCTTTGGGTCACAGCAAAATTACCCTCTACTCGTGAGAGGTCTTGACAATGGAGAACCTCAACAAACAGCTACTGTTTTCAGTACTGGGTTCCTGAAAGAGATGATTCATGCTTTGATGCCTGATGTCTGTCTCTCAAGACCAATGGACAAAATAGAAAGAAGGGGAAAATACCGATCATGGCTCTTTCTGGTTTGAGAAAATGACTGGGGCCAGACAGAGGAGGCCTTTATCACCATTTTGGCAAAGGCAATGTTTTGCAATTAGATGAAAACCAGAGTTTAAGATGTTTAGTCTCAGGTCAACAGGTGCAAGCAGCGCAAAGTGATAGCTTCACACAGGCCGCATTTACATGAGATAAGAAAGGCCAATGAACGGTTACAGTGAGTGCTGAACAACCCATTAATTAACCATAAGAACACAGCAATGAAAGCATTGTGAAAATATTTTCCTTTTCCATTCTCAAGACTTCAAGATGGTATTTAGAGGGGCGATGACCTGCTTGTGAAATGACTCTTATTCAGGGGGAGGTGGGAGGCAACTTATTTATTGAGCTGATCCACAGCGCGGGGATAATCTCTGGCCCAATAAACCATCAGGACTCAGGCAATGCTTCTGCCACTGATCACAGCCAACCCAAGTTGATACCAAGGAATTAGACGCCCTCTCTAAACAGACAGTCATGGGTGTAAGTCTCTTTGATGGGACGGCCCTTGGGGATGCAGGGAACATGACAANAGGTAATTCCACAACTTGCTCCAACCCACTCTGACCATCCTGATAATTTGACACTCATCTCCATACAGACGCCGACGATGACCTTATGCCACAGAAGCAGTCCGGCTCTTCAACAACTGAGTGCGAGACAACGACGACTAAAAGCCACGCTGAGTGGAACTTCCGCTGCTCTGTATTCCGGTCCACGCCCAGCATCTCTCAGAGTCAACATCCACAGAATTCATATTGAAATGGGGGAGGCCTGCCTCCTCAGCCTTTACTCAGAGCCGTCAAAGCGGATATTTGATACTGGTAAAACTAGATATTATCACAGCTATCCAAAGATTTTGCTTTTTTTTTTTCTTTCTGAAACAGAAACACATTTTCCCAACTACGGTCGCAAAGTAAATGTATGAATTCAGTCATCATTTTTAAATTACATTTTGGATTTAAATAGAGTAGGCTGTTTTTGAGTTTGGCAATGTTTTTGATGCTATAATAATGGTTATGTCTTAATAAGCTTAGTGTGCTGGACCAAAAAACCCACCCGTGGCAATTAATTCAAATCTTAATGGGCAGCTACCTGTGCAGCTGGCACCGTAGTCTACGTGATGGGTGAGGGTAGGAGGGAGGATGAGGATGAGGAGGATGGAGGAGGCGAGGATGGGGGGTGGGGGAAGGATAGATAGCGCGTCATTGCTATAACTCGATAGAGATCAACAGCGACCACACATACACTCTTCCGAGTATGCTTTTTAAAACTGCGACATCACACTTCAGCAAAATCTCTTGCGCCGATTTCTCTGTAAAGCTCTCCCCTTTTTTCGCTGAAACGCTGGGATGGAAATGTAGTCAAATTACATAAGCGATAGGCAGCGGCGGGCTAACTCGATAATTGAGACGAAATAGTCCCCACTACATGGGGGGGCTACAAAATGAAACGCTGAACCACATAAAATCTGCTGTGCACGAACTGGAAAGTGTCTTAGGAAACTTTGTTAGCGACCAGCTGAGGTACACTTGTCCTGCGTAGCTGTCGCCGCACTAACCGCCCCCCTCAGTCAGGCGAAAACAAGGACGGGATGGAGGGAAAACGACCCATTGTGTGTTTATGGCAGCCGCTCAATGACAAACCCGTACGCAAAAGTAGTTAACGGGCGTCTTTAAAACGACTGCGTGGTGTCAAATGTGTGTGTGTGTTCCGCAGCCGTGCTACAGAACTCGTAAGTTAAAGTTGTGTTAGCTTGTTTTACCTCAGCAGAGCCGTGTCGCCTTGTCTGCTGACCACACTTTCCACCGACGAATAGTCCACAGTTTGTCCAGCGGGCAAACAGGACGGCAGAAAGCAGCACAGGCTGAGGATGATCGCTGTAAGCCACTGACCGGAGACACAAGCATCCTGCACCGCAATCATTATGTCCATCACAGCTGTATGTTGCTGTCGCTTTCCCAAGTCTTCTTTAAATTAAAAAAAAAAAAAAAAGCACGGGCNGGCTTAGCTTAAAAAAATAAGAGAAAACCTTGACGCGAGCGACGCTTTATTTCCACACTTTTCCTCCTCGCGGTCTGTGAAGAAATCCTCCGAATAGTTTCCCCGGTTTGTTTTGTTTTTTTTATCACTGTTATTTTTTTTTTCTTCTGGGTGTAGAGCTGAGCGTGCGGGGAAGTGTACTCTCCAGTGGCTCGCACACCATCTAGTGAGGAAATGCGATGTAAAATGGGAGCAGACCTAGAAGCAGACAACCCCCAGGCTCTGATCCTGTTGCCATGCGGCCGTTTCCCGGGCAACCCGTTCCCAGTGGCTCGTGATGGAGCAGTAAAACCGGTAGGTATTGATACAACCCAGGAGCAAATAAAGGTATCGACTGGAGAACTACCCCCTGCTTATTGCCCCCATAAGGTAATGGACAATCTGGACATTTGGAGGAAATGGAGCTTACTGACTGTGACGCAGGTGCATCTTTAGGTTCTGGAATAACGCTGGAAATGATTTCAAACTAATCCTTAAATCATATTTTATGCATGGGTAATTTTATTAAAAAAAAAAAAAACATAATTAAGACACTTTTATAAATCCCTATGTAGAGATAACACTTTATTAAAGTAAGTTTTCATTAAGCTGGGAGAACCCAAATAAACACATACACCCACCCACCCACACACACACACACAGAGGAGACCTACAAAGTTTGTGTTAGAGCAGTATTCCCCTGCATTATGCTGCTCTAAGCCTTTTGACTTAGCCTACATAATACTTAACAGACTGCACAACCGTATCCATGGAAATGACATACATTTCTGTGAGGTGACATGATGGCAGGGTGCCACTGAATTGACACACGACTTCTTATGAGGATCACATTTGCCATGTAAGAAAATGCTAAATGAAGCAGTGAATGAGATGTTTCAGGGAACGTGTGCGTAAAATTGATTCAGTTTAAGGCAAATAGTCCGACTGTGCATATTCTTATGCAAGTAAAATCAGATGTTAATCCACAATGTTGGTAATCCCTATTGTTTAGTTTTTTTTCTTTTTTATCCATGCAGTCGTACTGTTTTGGTGTTTTTGTTATTTGATCTATTGCAGATTTTACTTCAGGCTTTGCAGTTTATATCTTTTACAAAAAAGTAGCCTACACTTTCTGTTGCCATTTTTTTTTTTCTTTTGTATTTTCCACAAGAGGATCAATATAGGTTCATGATATCTTATCTTAAAATCTTATCTCACACGCCACAGAGCCGAGATTGCAGCGTGAGCGATGTTATCAAGATGCACAGTCTGGAGCTGCTCCATTGAAATTAAATGGAGTGAGTGACGGTGAACTCCTGAAAAGGTTTGCTCAAGTTTTTATACTGAAACAAGCTTTAGACTATTGCCTTGCCTTTGGTTTAGAATTAGGAAAAGACAATCCTCCATATAGTGGTTTCAGGGTNTTTTTTTTTTTTTTTTTTTTAATATTTGAGAAGATAAACAGTTTATTGCAGTGGTGTGTGAAAGCAGGAGTTGGGACACATTTCTGTTAGCAGGAATAGCTGCGACAAAAAGCCAGAAAACTGTTTTCCAGAGGTTACAGGGGACGCTTCACTATACTGGAAATGAGTCAACAATTAATGTTCCATGATAAGCAGCATTAAAAAGAGGGGGAGTGAAAAGTTCATCTTGTCACAAGCACAATTGTAATTTGCATAACTGAAGCTCCCTCTGCTGTTAATAGCTGTGGTAATGCCATGAGTAGAAACACTTACAGTCCTCTGGTTTTCTGACAGAGGTGTTTTGGGGGCTGAGGCAGTAAAACATTTTCCATCCTTTCCTTGTCAGTCACATTGATAATTTTTTTCCCTCAGAGCCCTTCAAATTACCTCAGAAAACGTACCTTCCCATGCATGAAAGCTATAATTACAACAACTCCATTTAGTGTTAGCGCACTGTGCAGAAGGGGGGGCAAGTGACAGCCTCTAATATTCAACTCATAATAACCTCAGGAATTATGAGCAAGATGAAAGAGATCAGGACTGGACTATCACAACGTCTCAACTGTTTTGAGTAATGGATACCGCAGACATTTCCTCCAGGTTTTCACAGCCAGTCGTCTTCTCCAAGACAGAGTAAAATCGATTCATGCAATTTGCTTTAACAGGGAGTGAATAAAGTGACATGTGAAAAAACATTTTTCTCAGGGCAGCTTTAAATATATACTTCTTGGTAAAGTTATCAGCATCTTTAAGCACAAACTCGAGCGTGCTATTGGTTGTCAATTTTAGGGGTAATGGAGGCTATTTGCAAAATTAGAACTCTGTTTATCGCCTTAATTGTAAACGAACACTGTGACGAAGCCCTCGAAGCATGTCCTGCTTTATTTGGACCGCTGTGAGTGAATGATGAGCTCGAACCAAAGTACCTTTGTCACTCTTTTGTACACTGCAAGTTGTGACAGTAGTTTGTTCAGGTAGCTTTTGGCTTTACACCAGCCTGAGTTTATGGGACTAATTTAACATGACTAATGCAGCATATTGAAAGCTATTGTTTCCTGAAGTAGTTAAGTACATGGTCATTTTTCTGTAACAGTGATTTGGTTGGCTATTATGATAATGGATGACATCCAGCAGGGAAGTGTGCCAATCGATCACAGCAAACACTGAAATACAAACGCTGAGCAGTTTTATTAAGCACATCCCCGCAGCCTGGGTTTACTGGATAGAAGAAAAAGATCCACGAGGGGGAAATGTAAAGATAATTAATCTCATGTTCAAATGGTCCTATTTTTAATCTCAAATTTGCTCAGCAGAGACTTTAATTGAATAAATAAATAACTGTAGAGCTTGATGAATTCCTTTGTCTTTCATATATGTATATACCCTCCAACACCCCCACAACCTTTAAGAGGACAAGCGGTTACAGAAAATGAATGAATGAATATATATTCATAATATAAAGTTATCTTAGTAAGTCGTAGTAAATATCTTAGTAGTAGTAAAGTGCCTCATGTGAAGTAGGTAATATCTCACAATACCTTTTACCATGTGAATTTAAAGGAAAAATTAAGACTAGGTTAGGGTTAGACATTATAATGCACAAAATAAAATAATTATATTTTATTGATGTTCCAATAAAAAAAAATAAAGGAATAAATGTGGAAAGATTTAATACAAAGGTAGCTTGTGTGTGTGATAGATGTTAAGCCAAGAGAACTGTAGCAAAAAAGTCAACACAGATGTCCACCTGGAAATTCTGACACAACATCATATCAGCCTTGACATTCAGCTTTCAAAAAAGCCTGACCCAACTTTCTAGGTAATACACAACCAGGAAACCTTGGTGCTCTTGCTTTTACCCTGAGTTCTTCACATAAGAAATTCCATTATAGCACAGTTCGACAACTGACACTTGTTTGCGAAGACAGTAATATATTACATTTCTCAAACCATACGTTAATGTCAAAATACAAATGCACCTTTCTAACATAAATATAGAGGACAAAACACATTCTGAATGAGCTATTGAGTCTGATATATGTAGCCCTCAAGCAGTGATTTATTTTGAGCCTTTTCTTTCTTTGTTTTTTTCCACGCTGACCATGTGGGACAAAACCTACAGCACTCATGAGTCATAATTGATTTGTACTTTCAGACAGCACCGGCCGCATTTCACACATGGTGGATAGTTCAAAAAGCTCTCATGAGTCATTAAATATAGCAAGAACTGATCCTTTAGCCCCAAGGGGGACATTTACTTTAAACTTTCTCCAGGATGTGCAACACAGTCAGACAAGTAAAATTAAAAGAGGAGGGAGTTAAAAGTTCATCTTGTCACAAAATATGTTGAGGATAGGCAGCTCTGAGACATTACTGACATCTTTATGGGACACAGTGTAGTTTCTTGTTAATTCTCATCACTTAAATCTGGAGCAGCTGTCTAGAACAGTTGAGTGCCCAGTTGGCAGGATGCAGAGTGGTCCATGGTGTATCCAGTGTGCTTTAGGCTACATAATAATGAGACTCTGTGAAGTCTCTAGCTGAAACCAAAGAATAAATAATAATAAATAAACTAATCATTTACTTATCATGAAAAGTTGGATGTGGTATTTCTGAGAATACAAAACAAACAAGTTATGCCTTTATTTCTAATTTCTTAAGTCTTAAATACACAAGATTGACCACTGTCAAATAATAATGCCTAGAGGTGATAAAATGGTATGCATTGATGAATAATAAAAATTGATTGCACGTGTCAGAATGTGTCCCCCACGTGAAACTTTGCCAAAGGGCTTTTTAATTTATTTATTATAAGATGACACTTACGTGTACTTGTCAAGCAACCATGACAGTAGGGTTAAGCAGGATGGGTCTACAGACCAAAAATTTAGACAAAACCGATCAAGTCAGACTAAGACTGACTAGTAGACTTTAGACTTTTTAGACTGAATCTAAAGCTAGCTTGGAGTTATTTAAAGCTGCAGCCGTTTATTTTTGACCACTGGGGGAGCACTAGAGCAAGCTGAGACACAAACCATTACCACAGGAAGTCTATAAAACAAGCATGTTATCAAACACTGAATCTGGATAATGTTTTTTAATGTCTGATACAGTATGTTCAAGCTCACGTTCCTTTTAGCTACATATTTAGTCTCCATCGTAGCCTTTATGGATGTAGTCATAGTGATGCACCCACTGTTTTAAGATCTGCTGTTTTTAACCCTAAAGTTTGGCAGAAGGTCATTGCCATATTGTTTTGGTGTGTTTGTTTTTTTCTATATTTGGACAAGAGTGAGGAGCTGGGGAGGGGTGAGGGGGCATGTAGTGTGCAGTGGCTCTATCATTGAGGGTGACAAAAGAAGACTTTTCAGAAAAGAGATTGACAGACTAATCAACTGAAAGGTTTGGTGGTCATTTCACGTGTGTTTATCAGTTACACTGTTATACTGTATATAATTGTTTTTTCAAATATATGAACAATAAAAAATATTAATGCTGCTTTAAAGTTCCATAGACATATGACTTGTGTTATCTTATGACTAACAAAGAAATATATTTTCTAAAACAGAGATAATTCGTAATTTATCAAATTATTTTAATAGTAGTATCTGTCTGATGGATTTTATAAAAATCAAAATGAACAAAGTTCTTTGTTTGGATAGCAGTGGAAATCATTTAAGAACCTCAGTGTGTGAGAAAGAAAGTGTAATGCTGTCTTCCTGTTTTCTTCTTTTTTATATGTTACACTCAAATACCAGCCACAGGCAAAGCAGCAGTTCTTGTGAGTTCTTTGATTACATAAGCTACCATTGCAAATGGTGCATGCTCCACAAAAAAAAAATAAAAAATGGTTATGGCGTCTTTTCCAAGATTGAATTTTCTTTTTCTATTCCTTTTTTAATTGTTGTTTTAGCTTTTAACCTTCTTGAGCTGATACTCAGATTTCTTTTCATAAAATTATCTTTTTTCTCTTGCTAATGGATTTTCAGAAGTTTCAGCGGCATCTAAAATGGATTTTAATGACATTTTGAGAAACAACAGTATCACAGCCCTTTATTATTCAGTCAAAATTGCAAAGGACATATATATATATATTTGTCTTCTTCACTTGATTGAATTATTGCCTCAATTAACTTTGTCCCATGTTCCATCATGAAAATGTGATATACAACCTAAGATAAACAAATCTTTCTGGTCATCTATCAAGCTGATTTGAGCATTAAAAAAAAAAAATGATGGAAACGTGTTCATACGGAAGGAAGTCTTAGCTGAGCAGTCTTCTTGGAAGTGGGAGTGCACTTTAGTTAGCTGTGCTTAAGCTGTTTTATTGTTTCTCTTGGAGAAAACTTACAACTTACAAGACAATACAAGAGTTGCCTTGCGATTTGCCAGTGGTTTTCCACTTATAGATGGCCAGCAGCAAAGTAGGCAATATATGCTATTGTGGTCTTTGTCATTAGAGTTGATCTAATTGTTAGAAAGCAGGCTTTTTTCAATACCATTTATTTTCCTAATGCATTCAAACCATTGTCAGGGTGCACAACTGCAACAAAACATCTCAGTCAACTTCAGTGATGCAGTTGGCTCCAATGAAGGCATCTTTGACTGGAGCATGTTGAGCCTCAAGGCAGTTTTAATATTGCACATAGCAACCTTAGCAGCAGTTAATTCTTTTTTTTTTTCTTTTTCATCGGTTTTATTGTCTTCATGCTACTTTGATAACTCTAAATTGAATTTTCAACTTTAGTCATATTCCACAGTATAAGGGAATTGGGAAAATCATAAGTTAACTTTTCTACTAAAGTCTTACTATGGGTGCATTTGCAAGGACTTGAGTTTTGTGTCTGTATTTTTTAAGTACTGCGTTTTGTATTTTAGCAAGTTATATCCCCTTTTCAGGAACCCAGACGCAGGTTATCACAATTAAACCCCTTCGCTGACTGTTATTGACTACCTGCACAGGCAGAAAAAAGAAATAAAAGCAATGAAATGCTCTATTGTAGTCTGTTTCAAACAGGCTACAGGATGCTGGTTTCACATACAGTCAATTCACAGCAGAGAGCCCAAATCAAACCAGTGTTGCCAGGCTGGGCTGTTTTACACCCAATTGGTTCCGTTTGGAATTTTATTTTGCGAGTAAAAACAGATTTGGCCAAATGGACAAAGTTTGGGCTGGTTTGGTTTATCCTTACTTTTTAAAGTCCGATTTAAAACAAAACCAAGGCTTTTTTTACTCTTCCCAGGAGTGTGTGCACATGTGTAACCATCAAATGGTTTTGCAGTAGCTAGATGGGAGTAGTTTTGGTGGTAGGCTGCTGCAGTCTGTTGCTAGTGTTAGCAATCTGAGTGGTTAAAGTAATATGTAAAATACTGATTTCACATTTTGGGCATTTTGTTTGAGTTATGGTGTTTTGGTGACAATTTGTACTGTTACTGATGCTATATAAATAAAACTGTATTAAATGAAATTGAATTTAATAGTGCCTTGCCTACAAGAAGTCTTCATTTTCAATAGCCACCCACTGTCACATTAATGTAAGGTTAGGCTAACGTTTACAGGAATGTCAGATTTGAGTTGGGATTACAAATATCACAGAGACCTACACAAATATGTTATGAGGCAATATGTTGTTTTTAAATCATGTATAAGGGGATTGGAATAAACAGATTAATCTGTGTTTCAGTTATAAACAATAGCAAAACCAGGACAATGATATAATGGTGCACATGGAGTAAGGTTATGTTGAGAATAAATGTGCATTTTTTAGTGCTGCCTTTTTGTGATTGTCTCTTAGTTCTGATTTAGTGGCAAAGCTTTTAAATCGTTTAAAAAATTAACTTTTTACTGTCCTTGGGAGAGAGAAATGATTACATGATACTGATTTCACAGTGAAGAACCTATGTGCAAAGTCAATTTCCGAGTTGTGAATAACACCTTGTTTAATAAAATAGCTTAAATGTCACCAACAAATTTAATTTGTTTGGAATTAATCCTAACACCGAGATGAATATGACCTTTTAAGGCTTTCTAAACAACAAGCAAGGTCATTAGAGATAATCACTTAATATTGAACTACACTTTTATGGGGGTATCCACTTTAAGGTGGAATCACTAAGGTTTAAGTGGTGCTCTTTTTTGCTCTTGAATGTATTATGCATATGTAAGTATGTACCGTTATAATGTAGATAGTGTCACTACTACAATGAAAAGGACCTAATCTGGAAGTTATTTTTGTCTTCAATCATCCCAGTAAAAATGATCAATTTAAGAACTTCATGGGCAGTCAGTAAAATGAGAAAATACAACAAAGGGGGATTTTCTCATTCAAAAGCAAATAGTAAAAGATAACTCTTGCACAATAGAGCGTACGGTGAATGTGGTAACTGAGCAAGCACGGAACTGAAATTCCCTTTTTTTTTTTTTTTTTGAAGAGAAGTTGAGATTGAAATCGTGTCCGAAACCATATATTTTACAGCAGCTGGAACAAGATTTTAAGACAAATGTGGACTCCATCAAAAGAAGTGTGCACCGACTATGGGCTCCACTCTTTGAATGTGGACCCCACAAAATCCATTGGTTACAGTGAGAGCGTCAGCCCACTGTTCATTCTGGTGCAAAAGCGTGACCTTCATAGCAAAAGACTTGAAGTTAATTTTACATCTCATTGAGAGTTCAGTTTTAGAGCTCCCCTGCAGACAGCTGTCATGAAAACTGGGATCTTCATAGTGGGGTTTAATCTGTCTGACCTTCTGGCACGGAGAAATAGATTACCTACCACATCTCCAGAGCCACCGCTCTAACTACCTGCATTGCCTTATGCATACCAAAAAGGACATCAGCACGGCTGCTCATTAGAAGCTTTGTGTACATCATTAGAGGTATTTTGTATTTTACCCATATGAGAGACAAAAAGGTTCATCTGTGTTTTTCAAAAACAAGTCATTCTGATTATTGGATGCTCTTGTGTGCATCTGAACAATTGCTAATCATATGAAAATAAGCAGAGGAACTCAATGTGCTCTGAAAAGGGCATATGACTACAGAGGGTGCACAGTTGTGTACTGCTTTTCCACATATTTCATCAACAGTAAAGGGTTCATATACAGGCACCACATCATCATTTATGTAGACTTAAACAGTTTCCACAAACAGATGTGAATAAACAGCTGAATATGGCATAAGGC
>JASGAT010395762.1:57187-89632 GCA_030220025.1 Chelon auratus
AGCCTATAATGGAACAAAAAAAAACTTTTACGTTGTATACAATGACTTCTTGCTCATTAATAGATGAATAAATGTTGAGGGGAATAAGAAAAGAACAACTGGTGTGAATAAATAGCCTGAGAAACAACAACTATTGCTTTTTTTTTTTCTCTGTGTCCAGCGTAGCTCGCAAATTCAACCTCAGGAGAACGATGGATATGTCGTGTTTTACCTCGAATTGGCTAGATTGGAAGATTCAGCAAGAAATAATGAGAAGTGATATGCCAAAGCTTTGCTTGGTGATGAAAAGCCTGAGGGTATACTGAATGCTCTAAAAAGTGCAGAGCAGCCTCCAGATTGGATGATCCGTATATTCACGGCAAGCATATAAAATCCAATTTATTTGACTGCTACAGGCCCCCATGTGCGCTTTATTGGAAGACTGACCCTGACTTGACCAAAAGACAAACAAAGCTACAGTGTATTGTTCACCTCTTCCGTCAAAATACAAAGGGAATGAAACAAGCCATTACAGTTTTATTCCACCAATAAAACAAAAGTTGTCTCTTTATACCCCTGTGTTTACCCTTTACTTAAGGGTGATATAATTCCTCAAGCTATTTTGCAGCAAAAGTGACCAATAGATAGGACAGGGACGTTGAAATACAACATCATGAATAACTTTCCCAATTGGAGGGATCCAAGTGATTTTGTTTCCAGCTTTGCTTCGCGGTCACAAATGTGGTTTTCACGTTGTTTTGACTCCGGCGAAAGCTTGAGTTCCTCTTTCATTTCCCCACGGTTGACAACCCCAGCAACCCCTCGGCGGGATGGTGAGGATAGAGGTGAACATGTCAGTGTGAAATGAAATGCTCTCTATCTCCTGAGGGAGGTCCCTGCTCTATGTGGCTCGCCACTCAAGGAGAAATAACAGTGCAGTGTACATGGATTTGTGAGGAAGCTGGTGTGAAAACATGGACATTTGACTGTGAGGTAAAATCATGTCAGTGCACTGGGTAAATATTGGAGGGGGGAAAAAATGTCTAAATGAGGTTAACTAATCGCTCCATCTGTCTTTGTGTGTGACTAAACACCAGATTAGATCGCTAATCTGTGATCACTGATAGTGGATGGGGTCTAATCCATGAAGAATGGGATTGAGGCGTCATGTTTGAACATATTTGCTAGGCTCCTGAAATGAACATCAAGCTCCGTGAGGGAGAACGATGAGATTTAATGAGGCGGCTGTGTGATTGAAATCATCGCTCCTGGTCAAACAAACTTAAATAAGTCTCTTTTCGTCATCAGATATGCCAAAGTTCCCTGCCTGATATTCAGGTTGAAAACTTCAAGATACAGTATTTGTCTTCACTAATTCATAGATCCTGCAGCTGTTTACTTGTAATGAGTTAACTAGCTAATTACCCAAATGTTCAAGTTATTGCTTGGTTAAAAAAATGTTAAAAATGGCCATTGTTATTTAAATACAAGTACCCTAATGAGGTCAAAGAGGTAAATATGCCCACATTTTATGACATCATAGAAAGAAAAAAAAAGACAGGTTAGCGGGCATCATCTTCGCAATTCAGTGACCTACTACTAGCATCCAAGAGTGGCTTCCACAAACTAAACTGGCCTTAGTAGTAACACTTTTATTAAAGGATGTAAAATACTTCACTTAACATGCTAACGCTTCCGGATAAAGCTACAGTGGAAGAGGTTTGGATTGATTTAGCACCCAATTCACCCCTGTAGACAATCAGAGGCGCCTGGACCCGACAGTACTTGGTACCAGAGTCCAGCCCAGATTATCTGGTAATGTGAGGTGTTTACAGATTTGGTCTTACATCTCTCAAACTCCATGCAGACACACCAATGGCTGCCCCGACTAATATCAAACATGACACACAAGTTTGATGCTAAAGTTAGCTAGCATATTACTGTGGAAAGATAAAATGTCACTTCCATTTCTGGAATAGTATCACAGTGTTTCATTTTTCCCCAAATATTTCATACGCCCTTGTTTAGCCCTCTGCTTTTGTTTTTGTCATTACAACTTATACAAAGTTACTTTAACATGATTTCAAATTTGGTTAGGATTTTAAAACTCAGCAAGCAGAGGAATTTAAGCAGATCCTGATAGTTACTAACACTCCTCTGATTGGATGATTGCCGTTTGAGGGAGGGGTTAAAGGAACAATGCTTTCTGGGAGACCTGATGAGAAAAAATGATGTTTTCTTCCTTTCTGGAGATAAAAGCATCCGCTGATTGACCCAAGTCTGAGTCAGTCGCTAATTTGCAAAGATATAACGACCTACCAGGTGATAATGCTTATGATATTTTCTGAATGCCATACTAATTACGTAATCACACTCAGTTTAGAAGCTATCAGTATTCACATGCACAGCTTCCACAGTGAGGCATACATTTCACTCATATTTTTTTTAATCAGAACAAAGACATGTCTGTGAATGTTCTTTAATCATTACCTAAAAATGAAGCATTTACCCAGTCTGAAACACAGCTCGTTCATTTGTAGTATTTTTGTAACTTGATAATTTATTTGTGTTGTCGGTAAGTCTGCATTAGCCACTTTTTTAAATGGTTCAACTGTGTCACATCTTCCCTAACATCACACTTTAGAACAGACAATAAAGCCTCATTTGTGTGTGTTACGTGTATCACGCTGATGTTTCTCTGTATTCTAAGCACCAAGCAGTTTTCCTTCCTCCACTGAATAGTTAGAGCTTTGCAGTCTGACCACACATTACTGTTGAAATGAGGAGCCTCCTTATCTAAATGCTTGTGCTGCTTCTTGATACCATTATTTCAAGTCTTTTTTCCCACCTTACTGTCAGCCTTTTTTGTTGCCTGAAGCAATTATCTCCTTAATTGAACCTGTTCAGTGTTTAATTGGACACCTCTTCTCATCATATAACATTATTTGCAGTTTAATAGATATTTTTGAACTCTTTCAGACATATATAAAGAAACCTTCCAAATTACCCAGCTACCTACCTGAACCTCTGACAGAAGGATAATGAAACTAAAAACAAGAATTAAAAAATAGATTTACGGAAGTATTTGTAGCTGATGGTTTTAATGAGGACAAAGTCTAAGGTTATACCACTTCATGTCCATCAATTGGAACTAACTAGGAGTTTCTGTAAGAAAAGCATTTACTGCAGGGTCTAAAAGTAAACAGAAACAGAAATACAGAAATAAAAGTAGTAAAATCTAGAAATCTTTTGGGGGAGAAACTTTAGATCAAACACCTGCTCCTAGCAAAAGGAATCGTTATACAGAGGCCAGAGGTCAGCTCGGCTACGCAATAGCACCCATGGACCTCCGAGCTAATTGCCATTTACTACAGGAAGTTTTCTCAAGTGTCCTCCTCCTTTGCTGCTCTCCCATCAGACCGAAAAATGATAGAAACTTCAGCTTTCATTACCGAAAGCAAAACATGTCCACATTTTGTGCCTCTGCGCCTGCAACAGTTATGACTCAATGAATTATGTTTTCCATCCATCTCATTCTCCTGAAAACAACATCTCACAAAAGCCTTGAGGGATTTGATTGATTTGCATTGATTTCTTCATATTTGGCACAAACTCTTGGACGATAACATGACTTGTTTGTTGCTCCGATGTCAAAGGTCATTGTGACCTTAAACACATCGTGTGCTAGTTCTTACAAGAGCCCACCCTATTCACTTCCTCCCACTGCAGAACAACCAGGACAAGAGCCCTTGCATGATAATTGCAGCACCATGTGATGAAGATCTCTATCAGTCTTCCATTCTTTTCAGTCCTTTTCATCTCTGAAAATAGTCTCTAAGATAAGATACAATCTCACTAGAAATGATTCCCTGGAATCATACATATATACATACACCAGTAAATGGTGGTAGTTTCTCCTACAAATACAAAGTTGCCATTACATAGTCTAGACCATCTAGACTGACATGGATGTAAACTCCAACCTGACTGCTTGGCTGAGGAACACAAACTGCTAGGCGGCAATTGTTGTCATTTCTCAACTACAGTTGGACTCTTACAGACTGTTATTTCAGTGAGTGAAAACCGGAGTGGAAATATAACAAGCTGACCGTGAGGGAGCACACAAGTAAATAATTTCATTTTCGTTAGCTGCGGTGTTGTTGTTACCCACATTAGTGAATTTATTTTCATGATGAAAGCAAAACAAAAGAGTGGCAGCTCTGTTCTGAGCAAAAGAAAAATGGTAATTTGATTGTCAGTGAAAATCAATGAGCGGATTAAATGAAATTATGGCGACTAAATAAAGATTAAAACAAAAAGATGAAAAATTGATTGCACACAGTACACAGCAGCAGAAAGAATAACTTAGAGCATGTGAGTTTCTCCTTCTGGTCAGCCTATAACATGCTGTCGTTATGTTCTGTAATGGAAAACCTATCTGTATAAAAGCATGATACTTATCCTCCCAATACAAGCCAAACATGGATACCCATGATGAATTATTCAAGGATTCCTTTTTCAACATCAAGTTATGCTTCAGTGTAATTGCCTCTAACGGAGTCATCCTCAGGCCTTTGACAGTTCATGAATTCAAAGCAGTCTGCTGTCACATTTCTACATCTCCATTGCTTCTTTTGGTAGTTCCTAAGGTTAACTTTTTAATGAGCACCACATCAATAAACACCTTAAAAATCTATACACTGACAGAGAGGCAGGCCGCAATATTAAAACACACCTCGCGAAAACCCGAAATGTATTCAGCTCCAGCCACTTTCGAACCAGAAGTTCTAGACAGCACAGAGGAATTTTCAAAGGGCACGCTCAGATTTTAGATTCTAATAAAGTCCAGATTAAAGCCTTTACAGAAAAGGAATCGCAATGTAGCGCACAGCTGATGCCCAACTCAGTTGAAAAGGCATCAAATGAACATGTGCTGGGATGTATCAGCACCTCATCCTGATACATTTATATGTTAAGAGGTCATACTTTTCTGTTTAGTGAATTGGAAAGAAGAAGAAACATGATACACTCATACGAGATATCTCCTCTGGATCATTTGATGTCAGTGCATTTATCAAAAGCCCAAGGCACATAGACGCTACAGCTCAGACATCAAAGTGGACCTCTCCTCATCAGAGCTCCTTATTGTTTATTATCAGCAAAAAGCAATTTTAACCAAGCTCGCATCTAATAAATAATTGTGGCATGCCCTGTGCTGTGGCCGTATCCCAGTAATATGAAGGCAATTTGTAGTGAAGGGATTCAAGACAACGTGAGGCCAGAGGAAATCAATAAAAAGACAGAGCATAATGACAGAGCTTCTAAAAACTCTAACACTGTTTCTCCTGACTGTGTGAGACCCCGACACTTGAAATGAAAAGCTCCATTTGTATTCTGCACGGTGACGCTGGGATTCAGCGAAGCTCATTGTTTGTCCTCTCACCTTTTTACAAATCCTACTTGTGATTTATGTCATATCTGATTACAAAACTGATACTTATTTTAGTTCAACCCCTTTTTTTTTACAAATTGAGGGTCTTGTTTCTGCTTATGTGTGTGTATGCATGGTTTCCATCTGGGTTATGTATCCAGGGCAGCTCTGACCGATGCTCTCTTGTAAACCAGGGAGTCAGTGCAATTTATCCCCTCTCTGTGATCCTCCAACTGCTATTTTTTTGTCGCTGGGAGGTGAATTTACAGCAGGGGTTTTTAAGACGGATGAGGAACCAGAATAGGGTTATGTAGAGATACAGACAGTACACATACAGCATGATTCAGCTATATGTACACACAGACTGAGGGCACAAGTTTTGGAATTAGTAGAAAGCTTTTCAAACAGTGCTCTTTAAGATACACAGTTCTTTACCTCTTAATCAAATGAGTGAGTTAGTTCAATAAATGGATTATGCAAGGGATATACACTCAGGAAAAGTCACTTTTTGTCATTTTTCCCAAAGGAAATCTGTGCTTAAACTCTCATTTGGGATGTGCAGTTGTGTAATTATTTTATAAAACATCCAGTGCATCATTTCCCCTCACAATCACGACTCTCCACTGCTAAAACCGTTTGTGTCGTGTGTCACCTGATGAAGTGTGCTCATATGGCACCTTGCGCAGCTCCTCACCCCGCAGCACAAAGCCACGTTTGCCGCACGTGCAGCTCGCATGCTGAGGAGGCGAGTTGAGCCAGGGGAGGAGAAGATGGAGTATGGCTCCTCCCTTTCTGTCTGAGGGTGACAAGGCTTCTGCTCCACACCTTCACATTCATCTAATGAGGTGATAAAGTGAATGAATGAGGCATGAAAGGAGACATGCTGCCGGGGCCAGTGCGCTCCCAAGATGCCACTCCCCGCCTCGCAACCTTTTGCTTCGCAGTAGTTTGCGGTTGAGGGCGGTCGGAGAAAATGCTCACAACAGGATGAGGCAATTTCGCCAATATGTCTGTAACACATTTATCCTTCCTGGGTGGCATGCGTACGGCCCACATATGATATGTGCTTCCCATGATTGGGCGGCGGAAAAAGAGGATTTGTAAAAAAAAAAAATCATTACAGTACTCCAATATATCACTACGGCTTAAATAGTGCTACTAAAAGGCAAAAGCGCTTTATAGGCCTGCCAGATATATGAATAAATAAAAGCATTGTTCATCAACTAAAGTCCATGCAAGTTTACACAATGAGGAAAATTAATTCATCCTCTTTTTGTTACAGAATAATGCCAAGAAACAAAAGCGACTGTTCAGCCATGTAAATGCTTCAGATTTGGCCAATTCTTTGTCATGCAAAAGAGCGCACTCAGATCCCTTTTTCTTCTCAAGAAGCATGTGCAGCACTCCGAGAGAAACTGGTGGTGGCTGCCAAGCAGATTTATTAGGTGAAATGTAATTCAGATGAGTTATTTAAAGGGAAGGTGCTGCGCCACAAAGGCATTACACAGACAGAAAAACATAAGAAACGGTGGACCTCTTGAAGTTTGGGCAATCATTGGACAGTGTTCATTTTCAGACAGCTTATCAGGCATTTCAGAGCGAACATTTTAACATCTGAGATATAGAAAAAGCTGTGTGTTTTAATTTTTCTAATTAAACTCTTCTAATAAACTCAAAATGACTTTTGAAGGACAGAGCCATGTTCCAGTCTCAGCTGTTAAAGCATAATAAGTCAAATGCAGCCCTCCAGCTCATTGTCAGCCTTTCCCACAAAAAAGCCAGGGGCTGATACTGACTAATAGAGCTACCTGAGTCATGCTGTTACATGTGATTCAGATACTGACGTCACTTTAATCACATTTATTACTTACACTGAAAGTGTGAATTCTGAAACAATATCATGTGGCCAGAGGGGAAGTAAAGGTCTCGGACAGCTACTGCGGATTAATATGCTTTGTGGAAATAATGACTTTCTGCTAACAATGTAATCTGTCAGTCCAAACACAGAGGGAAAGCTCTGCGTTTCATATCCCAGAGAACAGATTGGTCGATTGTTTGTAGGCACGACAGACAGTAGATCATATCCTTCTGGTGCCACCAGGGAGCTACAGTGGAACTCAAGCGTATTAACCAAATCCTCATATTAATGGGAACTAACCGGGAATGATCAGACGTAAGACATTCTCAAACACAAGAATCAGGTTTATGGTCTGTTCCCTTCTGAGTTGCAAATACTCTGACAAAGGCACCTACATTTTAGCATATGTGTGCACAGTGTTCGCTTAAATGCCAAATAAGAAACCCCCACCAAACCTCAGCTTGAAGATAACACTCTATCGTGGGAGCCGAAGTGTTAGTGCTTAGCCCAGGAGGCAGGCCTGGGAGCAGGACAGCAGGAGTGCTCACTTGGTATTCCTGCTTGAGTTGCATCCCAAAAGGCCAGCCCTCATAAATAAAATGATAATGCTGTATTTCCACTGCTGCTGAGGTTAGCTGTATGGCAGTGGAGGAACAAAGCACAGTGCTATGAGAGTGACCCGGGGTGAGTGGCAGGGATCAGCAAGAGTGGGTGCATCCCGGGGTGATTGCTCCCGCCACCAGTCAGAAGCCGAGGAGACGAGCGGCGTCGACAAGTTTAATCAAACTGTGTCAAGTTTGACAAGTACAAGATTGGGACTGTAAAAATGGCTGACAGGGGTTCGTGTTTATGCAGAAAGCGTAATGCTGCTGGTGCAGATCATTTACCCGGGGTCCGGGATCTCTCTGGAAAATGCTTAGGCCCCTTGTTTAAGCAGTGGGGGATCTTAAGCTGCTCCTGTCTTGACCCAATCTTTCAAAACAAACCCCGCTCCTGGCAGACAGGGTATAAGAGCGGAAACATCAAATTTAACACTGCCACAGGGCGCACAGATGGGAAAATACAGGTTCAGCTTCTTCCAACAGCAGTGGCATAAAGAGGTGACTGCTCCCTGAAATCATCAGACACAGAGGTGTCTGAGGAGCTTCTGCAGAGAACAGCTACAGCAGCACATTTTGACATAGGTGTATTTATGCAGAACAGATCTCCCCTGTAACGGCATTTTATTTCTTTTGAGTTCACTGTATGGATGATACGGATGTTAACAATGTGTGTACAGTTTTTATCATTCCCTCATATCTTTCCCGTCTCCGCTTTACGTGTCACATTCAGTGGTTGTGTTATTTTTAGCTCAAGGGTTTGCAGTCACTGTCAGCAGAGGATTTTTTTTTTCTTCCATATCGCCCCAGCACACTATAGGGAAACCACTTAGATGTAAGCAATATTTTCCGGCTGAGGTGGAAAATATAGGCCCTAATTTAATACAGTGCAGAATGTCCCTTAGTTTAATGGTTTTGTGTTTCACTGCTGTGAATATACTGCATGTGGAGATACCTATTCACTTACATGGCCTCTATAATGTTTCGCATTATCCTGTTTGGAAGACAGGGCTTTCATATGAACGCAGTTGTTCACTCCAGCTGGCATAATTGTTTCTCAGACAACCAGCCCAACACATTCTTATGATAGCTGACACAGCATTATCCGTTACACACCATGATCAGTCAAACTATTTTCAGGTCTTTAGAGACTTATTTCTAACAACGTTCCAGAGCTGTGAAAGTGCTTCATCCATTTTTTTCCCCCAAGGATATTGATGTGTTTATGTTTACAGTCTCTGAAGAACATTTGCAAAATCCTTCCAGGAAAGCTAATTGCCTTATGAGCTGCTTTACCATGCTTTCACTGCGATATAATATTTGACAGTGAGTCACTTTGTAGACTTTATTTTAGTTCATTTTCTCATTTCCTTTTATCACATATTTTCTCAATTTTTAAGACTAATCTAAAACTTGAACTACAAGAGTATATTTATATTTTGGTTAAAATTAAATGTGCCCACCCGCAATGAATCACTCCTTCTATTCTGTTCTATATTTAAAAGACAACCTGCAAACTGTTTCTAACCATGTCTCCATCAAGTATGAAGGAACATGTATTCCTCTCACTTCTCATGCAAAGCACATTTATTTGCATTCAAGATGTTATGCTCACTGTCAGTTGTATTATCTGTGAAGAAAAGTTTGCTTTTAGTAGCCAAGCTTTATTCTTTTCAGAATATGAGTCCAGTTAAAATATACATGTATAAGTGTCAGTTATCAGCTAGGGAGTTAAACTTATGTTATCATCACTAGCTAACAGAGCAAGTTTAACATTACCAGACTGCTGTTTTATATTGACTTTTGGCTAAATAACAGATTAAATGTTTCTCAGCAGATTTACGTTAATACTTATTAAACCAGCTGCCATGATATTTTTATTAAAAGATGGTGAGAGAAAGAGCTGCTATTTAACAAATGATGAACAGAAACAGAAATATCAGTGATTCAATAGTTGGCCAGCTGCATTTGTGAGACTTGTCGACTTGTTGCTAGACAGACAGCCCTGCAGTGTCTGTTTTGATAATATGATGGCCCAGTGATCCAAAAGCTTTTGCCGTGTGTCACAAACAGTCATGGGGAGCAGAGCCAGCGCAGAGTGTGTCAGAGTTGATTTCTGCCTGTGGTGAGGGCAACACTCAAACCGCTCGATTGACAAAGTCTGCCTGAAGGCTCCATTTTGAGACTTCCCCAAAAGAAGAGTACTTTATCTCACAGTGAGGACTTGATGTAGAGTTTTACCTTTAGCAGTCAGTAAAACGCCAGAAATTCATGGCAGAGTTAATATTGATTTGATACAAAAGTCATTCTTTTCTCGCCCTTGGAGTTAAAAAACAAAGAACTCTTTTTTCCCTCCGTTTTCCCCTCCCACACAGGCTTCTATATATTGATGTGCCTATGTAGCTGTTAAAAGTACATTAAGTGAGATTCTTATGACACAGCCGAAAATGGCCATAATCAGCAGTGTGTCTGTTGGAGTTTAATAGTGTTGTGCTTCACCACAGGCACTGAACAGTCTGCCTTTCAAAAGTTACCTTTTTTTCTCCAGTCATGCATGAATGCAGACAGCCCTGAAAGAGACGAGGTACTGCTACAAGGGAACAAGTGGCAGAATTATTAATATATTTTCATTTTATGATGTATGACATTTCTTATTTTAATTAGTTTCCTTACTCTAGCAAGTGAACTCATATCTGTTTAAAGGATCTGACTTTAATAGCTTGTTTCGTTAAATCGTTTGCAGTCTGGCATGTTCTGTTATTCCAGATGACTGTTGACAATAGTGCAGACAGTAAACTTTTTGAATAAATCTAGAGGAGACCAGTAACAGTTTCCTTCATAACTCAGAGACTAGTGGACAGACTCTAGCCATCTTTTGATATGAGAAATATTAGTGGACTACTAGTACAATCAGCATATTTTCATTGATACTGACAAGACTATGATATCAAATTTTTTGTAGGAAGTCAAATCAACCTCACCAGTGGGAGGAGTATGTGGGGCCAATTGAAAAAGTCATCATATTAACCACCTATATCAATAACAGTTAACCTCAAAGTAATCACATAACCACTGTAGCATAAAATATCACATATGCTTTCAAAGCACAAGTGCATTTCTATTTTTGGACAAGCAGCAATTATTATTCTAATTGCAGAAATAGGGTACCTTTTACTCAAATACAGTGATAAGCTGTCTATTTGAACCATTTTGTTCAATGGTAACAGAAAATAATTATGAAACTACACAGAGATTGCCCGATCTGGCAGCCATGTTAAAATCTAGAATATTGTTCAATTTTTAACCAATAACCTAGAGGAAAAAAAAATGTTTCAGGTCATTTAAACTTTAGACAACAGAGGGAAAAAAACTGACGTAACTGAAGTAAAATACATTGTTCCTCAAAATGTGTTGTAACTAGTTTCTAGCTTGTGATGTGAGGCTTTGAGGCTTTTCTTCCTGCCATCATTGTTCATGTGAAGAGTCCATATGGACAGCACCCAGTGGTGTTATTCGCAAACTCAAGTCTGGTAGTGTGGATGAGGTCAGAGTTCATGAACATGATCATGTGGATCGTACATAACTATACATTGCAATTCTGTTGTATACATTTTTTTTAGTAGTTTTACAATACATCTAACTAAAATATGGCTTTCTTTATACCTTTACATTTCCTAAATTCAGTTATCCAGTTGTTGCCTAGCAACGGTCTTCTTATGACTTCCAGTCGATTTTGCCATTTCAATACCAAGGGTTTTGTCTACACGACTTACTATCTTGTAACCACAACTCGACATTTGAAGGCAGTAACAATTTGCCCCGATTGAATTTGCTATTTTCAAACAGTGTCCCGCTCACCGTGGTTAGTGAGTGACCTCTATATGAACGGACTCCTCTTGTGGTATTCCTGATTTTTTGAACTAAGGTCTGAGTTCAGGAGTTGTGTACACAGCTTCCCATGTCATAATTTGTACTTTTTGTATTTGTATTTTGCTTCACCACTTTATGCATCTACTTTTTTTCTTCTTTTTTGTCTCATCATCTGGAATGTTCCAAAATGTTCAGGCCAATTATACTAACTTTAATAAATCATATTTACCCAGTCTTCAGTTTCTTCTGAGCTCAGTAAGGGAACGGAAATCTTATTTGTCTCTGCCACAAGGTTAGCCCATGCCCTATCTGTGAAACGCCTAGAAGGCAGCATCACACTTTGGGCCTGTTCAGACCTAGCATCAAGATCCAATCTGGTGGTGTGGGTTGCATGTGTCTGCATGCCTTGTGTGAACACAGTGTGAACACAATGCGTTGCATTAAAGAGCATCTATACTTAACAGTGGTGCTCCTGCCTCAGTAGAGTTTTACTTCATTCATTCAGAAAAAAAGTCTGTTCATTAGTACTGAGAACCTTTTAAAATATTCAGTCCTAGCTGTTAACTAACTAAAAAATAAAGTAAAAATTTACAAATGAAAGTAAGTTACATATTTCCTCATTTACCGATGCCTTTATTACCGTAGATTACAGTGAGTATGGAAACTGAGTTTTGTGCAGGTCTAACTAACGACAGGGTAGAGATCAGTAAATAATAACTTAACATATTTGCCAAAGTCATTATGCACACTAATAAAATGGCACTGTTCCCTGTTCTGGAGCAGCGGTAGAGATCCATTAGACACTATTGCTGCTAAATATTCTGCTACGCCCCAGATGACCTTGGGATTTATTTGCATACAGAGAGTGAAACTCAGACTTGGTTTTGTAAAGCATCTTGAGACAATTGTTAATGATAAATATAATTTAATTGAATAAAAGTGAAACTGAGATCTGATGTGGAGACGCATTTGATGACATGTTAATGTCAGGTCTGAACAGAACATACCTAAAGCTGGCCACTTGTGGTTGGATTGCAGATCGGATGTTATTGCAAGGTCTGAACAGGCCCTTTAATAATTTAAAGATGCTGGCTTGGAGATGACTGTGTTGCCATGGCTGCATAGCTTATACATCACCATCAGTGATAGGACGTATGCTGCTTCGGAGCGTGTGTCGAGAAATCCAGGAAGTCTTTTATGAAGCAAGTATCGAGGCTTGCTTCGTTAAGGGCAAGTGACGTCACTGATGACGTCTGAAGTCTCACTGGATCAGAAAGTGATTTGAGTGTTAGCTGATTGGCTAATCAAAGCCATCCCCATCAGGTTCATCAGGTTCATCATCCTCATTGAGTAATGAACCAATTAAAGAAATGGTTCATTACTCAAAGCTACAACAACTACATAAAACAACTACATAAAAATAGCCCATAGTTTAAAAGATGCTGAGGAGTGGATGTTTACTACGCTAGCTAAATGTTTGAAGAGCACCATGAGTCTTCATCAATTGCCACCAATGTTTGTGTTACAGCGGTGACATCAACTATTTCCTGGGTATCATGTCTACCAACTCAGTGTCTATTTCCATCAAAGGCTCATCATGCACATGAAGCCTTGAGAAATTAACCTTTTTTGTGAACCAATTGGATGGAAAGCTTTCAGGCATCATGGGGCTTCATCTGGCCATCACTAATCACCATCATCACTTACTCATAATTACCAAGTAACTGTATGCATTGTAAAAGTGGTAAGCAATGAAAATAAAAATGTTTCTTACCCGTTTCCCTCTGCTACACCTGTGGTCACTCCCTAGAACTGCTGAAACTATGGGCGAACTGATCCAAATATCGATAGTACTGAAGTTAGTATCAGTATCGGATAGCCGCTAGCATGAGATCAATTTCTTTATCGCAGTTTCCCTTCTATACATTCATCAAATTACTCAAATTTCCTAGCCAAGTTTGTGTGAGCACAGCTTCTCTCCCAGAAGGACCCCCCTCCACCCCACCTCCTAATAGGAGGCTTCGAGTGCCCTACCAAGTGACCTTGTGATGGTGGAGAGGAAAAGGAGCGCTGTTATTTTACAGCCACAGATAAGGAACTATTTTTTGTTATGTTGATATTGTCATTGTTGGTATATTTATACATATTTCGTTATATTGTTATTTTGCACTATTATTTTTCTCAAATTGTTGTCTAATTAAAGGGAATCATTTTATTACAATGATATTGTTTTATGTTGTTGTATTTATACACTGTTAAATTTAAATTTATCAGTTCTCCAGTTTTTTTTGCAAGTTTGTTAATAAAAAATATTTTTATTTTCCTAAAATCTTTGTCCTGTGTTTTATTATGATCATAATCATGATCAACTAATTAAAGGCAAAATGACAAAATTCATTCAATGATCATGAAATTTCAAGTAAAAGATATCGGGGCCAATAGTGGCCCTGGTATCGGATCGATACCAAAATATTCAGTATCGCCCACCCCTAGCCGAAACCTCGTAGGACTGTGCCATTGGTTTATGAAGCAGGGTTTCCAGGAGAAGGCACCAAGTGTGTTGCTGTTGGAGGGGTGTCGATATGCCATCAGTAAAAAATGCTTTTTTTCTAATTTGGGTGCAGTAAATAAATGTGCTATAATGTTCTATAATGTAATAATGTAGATTTTATGTGGACAATAAGTTAAAGTGGTGGGATAATCAGTTATTAAACTGCTATCAATCCAGCTGACATAAAACAAAGGTTAAAAAAAAGAGTTTTAAAAAAACCCACAAGTTGAATTTCCATTGTCTCGTTCTTTCTAGCTTAGTTATTACCCCTTAAATCTTTATTTATTTATTTGGCAAGTGGTATGTTTAAAGATAATATCATGTTAACCTGTTTCTTTTAGTCTAAGCCCACTACACAATTACCAACTGCATCGTGGCTTACTACGTGCAATCATGCGTGAATATGAACCTCTCTACAGGACTATGATCATCCTGAAGAGGTCCTTCTATTTAAATGGTTTTAACACCATCAGTAAACGTGTGTATACGTTGCGCAGAAAGTGGGAGGAATGGACAACAGTAGGAGCCCAGAGGTTTTCTTTTCCACCCCCAAGGCCCACTAGCATTTTAATCTGACCATGCATATATGGGGCAAAGGGCAGGGTCGTCACGCTCTCTGGCCTGGAAAAAAAAAATACATGGACAGTAAACATAACATGTGAATCCAACTTAAATGCAGTGTATGAAAGCAGGGTCTAGGATAAAGGTTTGCTCAAGTCACAGGTTTCATAATGTCATTTTAACAGTTATACAGCTTTACAAAGTGGTGATTGGGCTCCTTTGAGGATTTCATGTGGCCGTAGAGCATGACGAGGCTATGATGAGCAGAATCCAGACAGCATTGGTCACATTGCCAGGTGCTCCGCTCTCAATTCAGGTCAGTGCCAATGTAGGACACTGTGGGGCATTGGTGCGAGAACACTTCAATGTCCATCAATATGCTTCACTCACTGGAGAGACATGTTGAAAACCCCTGTAGATCCAGAGAAAAAGGGGAGAATGAGGTGTGTTATCGCTGGGAAGAAAAGCCCACTGTGTGAATGACAAGCCACAGAAAGGCAGGAGGACATTGCATTGCCACACTGACATTCCCTCTCGGGTAGGGAGCTTACTGCCTAAGATATGGCAAACCCTGCGGTGCTTTCACTGGAAGCAGCTGACACACACACACACACACACGTGGTGGGCTTCAAAGCCCTTGTCAAGCCACTTTAACCTCATCCTTCTCTGCACGTAACCCTTAACCCTCACCTTTGTTTTGTTCCCAGAGTTTCCTGGATCCTGTGCCAAGCCATGTATTTCTAATATGCCCCTGTGCCCTGCAGGCTCGAGGAGCTGCAGTGTGCTGGCTGTAAACCATAGGTGTGACATGGCAGATGGAAGGAGCGGTGGGAGGGAAGGTGAATCTTTCAGTCCTACGGTGTGTCCCCTGGGCTGCAAGTGGAAAGTGACCGCGGTAATTAATCCATTTTCACCACTTTTTTTTTTTTTAATCCTCCAAATATTGAGCCTCGCGGGTGTTCACTGAAGGACACAAGTACAGCAATTTTTTTGCTTTCTTGAAGTGGGTAAAGGAGGGAGAGATGCTGTGTAAGGACTGGAAGGTAATGTGTGGTAACTATAAAATAGAGGTCACAGTAGAATAAACTGAGGGAAATCCAAATATTTTAATGCCTGTATCAATCAAGTTACACTGCAATGCATAAAAGATTCAAAGAGAGTGGAAAAGGGTAATCTTCTTAGAGAGAGCATTTGAATATCCAAGGCCTTTGATGGATGTAGCCTCGTGCATCAGTCTTCAGCTGGGCTTCAGTCTTTTGTTACATTAATTTTGATGCGGGTGAAATGTGCAAATCAACTTTGGTGCCCACAGTTAAGAGTGCACTATCTTCATTTTTTTTTTTGCACCCATGAGCAATTTTACATACCACTGAAGAGAAACCCAGAAATTGCTTCAAATAATCACATCCCCCTCCTCCTTCTTCTGGCAGTTCCCCTTCTGAAATCTATTCCGATCTCAGAAGTTGCATGGAAATTTCCATGTTGCATCATAATGAAAACACGAGATCAAAAGAAGGAGCTCTTTAAAAACTGTCTCTGTAGATTAGTATAAGAGTAAGTATTAATTCACAGAGAACAAAGGGATGGTGTGTTGTACAAGCGTCTACAAGACACAGAATTAAGCTTCCAGAGGCCCCGGTGCACCACAAAGAAACTCGGGGACAAACATAGGAAAAGAAATTGCAGCTGCAGTCGTGAGAGAATTATATGTGAATGACTTGTGGGTGAACTTGTCCTCAATCAGAGTTATCTTCCCTTAAAAGGAAGTGACCTCTGATCAGCAGAGGCTAACGGTGCTAAAGGTTAAGGCAGTAAATAGAAAGTGCTCAAATGTTTGTGTATATTTCACTAAACAGATTGACCCAAGGTTTATCTTTTCAGTGCATTGTGATGTAGTTGACCTGAATATGAAAATATATTGAAGTCTCTCTTTATCAAGGAGGCACCTTATCATTTTCCTCTGAGATCAGGAGGTGAAAAACACATTCTAAAAGAGTGTTTCCATAAAGTATCTATGGAGGGGGCGTGGTGCATCGGCAGCAGGAGAGAGGTATGGAGAGTTCTCAGGAGAGCAGCGCCAGGTGAGAGTGATTGGCTCACCTGCATCCTGTTGGACTAATCACTCTCTCCTTTTAACGCAGTTGCGTGTTGGACCTGGAGGAAGACCAGACACGACCTAGAGACACACACACACACGCGGCTATCGGCAGCGTGAAAGTATGAGTATGCCTGCAAACGACACCGAGGGATGTGTGTATGTGCTGTGATCCAAAATAAAAGAACTAAACGTCATCGCTATCTGAGTGATTCTCTGCTGAGGAACCCACAGTGGCATCAGGTTACTCCACAGTACCATGAGACAAAGGATTGTATTCTGTTGAGAACAGAAAATATAGTAGACCAGTCTCACAAAATACTAACAAAATGAATGAAAGTGTTTCTTGACCTTGAGCATGGTGCCTGCACTTCATATTTGAAATGGTGAATTTTAACCCAAATTCTGATTTATTTATTTATTTATTTATTTATTTATTTTTTCCTAACCAAGCAATGAGATTAAGAGAAAAGTGTAGCACTCATACATGAATGAAAACAAAGCTACCCACACTGGAATAGAATAGTATCTCTGGGCTCTTGGACTTTGTTTAATTGAACCATTGCCTCGTTTACAACCTCAGGAGACAAACTTTTGGCTGTGTTGTTGCCTGGGGCCGAGGGTAGGTGTCACAAATTAGAGACATTCGAGAGCGAACCAAATCTATTGACCGGCTCTTTAAAGCGAACAATGGGAGCCGAGTCGCAGTTTGCGGGACATTCATTTTTATTTTATTTTTGCTGTTTCACACAAATGAACACACAAGCTCCAGCTTTACTTTGAGACAGTGTTAGTGATGGTGCTGCTATTGATTTGATTCCCGATCATTCAACAAAGGTGTTTACCAAATTTCTCCCGATAAATAAAGCATCTATCAAGAATCTATGTTTTAGATAGAGATAGACTCAGATATCCAACCAAGACAATATGTATGTGTGGGATGCCCAAGTTTGAATGATTCTGATCCAAATCTTACCCTGTCATAGTGCTTATTTTAAGGATAAAATAAGTTCTTAAAAATAAATAAGTGTCAAAATGAGCTAGCTTTTTGAACGGCTCTTTGCATGGAACAAATCCACAAGGTCCGGCTCCCTTCAAATAACCATGAATTACTTTAGTCTGCAAGCTCAATGAGCCTTCCAACATCCCAATATTTGTTTAAAAGACAAAATTGCAAAATTATTACATATACTGCATGTGGTAAACACCCAGTTGCATGTAGTTACTAAAGCTAGTGGAGTGTGGAGAGGAGGCTAGTCAGGATGTGATGACTCTGTCATATTATGATTCATAAACAAACTAATTAGATACTTGCATCCATGTACAGAAATTTTGAGCTTTGAGATGATATATAAAGTAGTTCAAATGCTGGGACGTCTTTTAAAAGCAGTCCAGACTCGTCTTGGCCTGGAGAGTAGTCACTAGAGCTCATCTGTTTCCTTTGTTATTTCTGACACTGACCATTGACCCTTGTATAAGTGTGCAGCATCACCAGGCAAAACCGCAGCCAAAAGTTTGTCTCCTGAGGAAGTAAACAAGGTAACGGTTCAATTAAACAAAGTCCAAGAGCCCAGAGATACCGCAGTTTTATTCCTCTGTTTTCATTCATGATATGAGTGTTTTTCTTCGTTTAGGAAAAAACAAATCGTAGGATTTTTTATCCTACCCCTACCGTACCATCTTAATAAGTCTTTTTCACTTTATTTATCTAGGCTAGGTATTTAGATTCTTCTAAAAGGATCTTGATGAAACATTTCTATATTGACTGCTTTGATTGCTGGCTCTATCTATTCTTTTTATCTATTATCAATCTTCCATGTATTATGCATAACCTGCTATCATGTACTCTTGTCTGTATCATGTTTATACTGTATGCTGCATGGATACTTTATCCAGATACATGTAGGAATTTATTGTGTTCCTTCCGCTGCTCTCTTATACCTCTTATATATGTTTCTCTGCCTGGCTGGCCTCAAGCAGATGGGTATCCACATATGAGATTCTGAGTTCTGCTCAAGGTTTTTTCCTGTTGAAATATTGTTTTATCTTGCCACCATAGCCTTCATGCCTAAGACAATTTGGATTGTTATTGACTGAATACAAATAAAATTGAAAAGATTTACAGATGCCTGGCAGCTCATAATATTCTAATATCTTCTACCAGGTTTGAAATAACAAATGCAGTACGCTAAAACTATGACATCAAAATCATGCAATCATCTGTGTCTTCCATTTATACCATAACGAACTTAGAACCTTAATGAAAACGGGACATAGGAATACAATGCAATGCTTAAACTTTTGGGGAAGTGAATTAACCTTCGTCTTTTAGAATATACACCATCTAAGGAACTGAGTATAAACACTGATGAGTGAGATTATGGTTCTACTGGTGCAATGAAACAACTTTTTTGTTTCAGTGGCGAATACACTAATTGGCTTGAAAAGACAAGCATTCATAAATAACGCCTGTGGTTAAATACAAATCAAACATTTTGTTTTGCTTATGAAGAATAAAAAGCTACTTAAGGTTCTAAAGGCATCAACATCATTAGCAAAGCCAAATAACTGCTTCATCGGCCTCAAAGATTAACCTTTGACACACTGTGACACAGATTAACAGTATAAATGGTTAAGAAAATAGAATCGGCACACAGCCATAGAGCTCCTTTGAAAACAGATAGAGATCTATGAGGCAAAAGCATCAAACTGTCATAGTGTGAACACCACGGCTTCTGAGCCAAATAATCTCTGTCAGAGAATAGTGTGATCAACAGTATTAAAAGCCGTGGAAAGATCTATAAATAGGCAGCAGTAATTACCTCTGAATTTAGCCTGATGGGCAGGCTTTGTCATATTTTGCACTTGGCGCAGTGACGTAAGGTGCCGTGTTAACTGTCAGAGCGTATAGAGGCGTCAAGTCACTCGAACTTTCACATCCTTGGGTTGTTTCTAACTGAAATAGTTTGCTTTCTTGTGCTCATGGGGTCGAATCAGTGTAGTTTAAACCCGGGAATAATGATGATAATTACTGTGACAGGAAATGTCAAGATTCTTTTATGAAAAATATACTGTTTACTGTATATTGAAGGAAGGAAATGCACTTGACTGTCCAATATCTATTCATAGCTTCATGTTTCATGTGTTAGAAGTGTTCAAAGACTATGTTTTTGTTATACTGTGTATACTGATACTGCTTTCTTGTGCTGCATATTAGTGAGACACAAAAGACACAAATGCTTTCTATTGACTAATTGTTGACAATTTATATGGACCTCCTTTATAATTCATTGGTGTCAGCAGTAAACTACCTCAAACATTGGCATTCAAGTGCTTCACTGCTGGATCATGGAAGGTATGGCTTCCATTTATGTGTTTCTCGTAAATTTTATGGCAAGTTGTTGGGACATTTTACTCATAACACTTTCTGAAAAGACAGGCGGCAGCCAAAGTCATGAGGATTTCTTACTTAGGGAGGAAAATATTGTCTACGGCAGCAGAGAAGTCTGTAAACACATTACAAGTATGTCTCCATGCAAACACTAAAGCAAAGGGAAGGTGGGATAAGTTGTGTGCTCATTTCACTGTATGTTCGTCTGGCAAACAGATTCATCTAGAGCATGTGCACTCAATTAAGATGACACTAATACAAGCACTAAACGCTTCAGCGCACACACACACAATAGATGTACAGTAGATCATGAGATGTTTGGATTAGAAGGTAAACAGTTCAGCTGAGGCTTGCGAACACATGGTACTGGTGAGATCTTACAGGATTCAGTTCAGTGAAATATTATGTTCGCTTTAAGGCGGTGTAAATGAAGACAAGCAGAGAGGGGGGTTTATTCAGCAAGTCTATTAGTAACAAGCCCATTAATCCTCAAAATGAATTCACAACATAATTATAGCTATTCAGATTCTTTTTTTTTTCCTTCTGTACAGTTCAAGTGACATTCCATACATTTTTAACTATAGGGTATATGGTAACTGGAGGCTGTTGAGGTTTGTTGGCTGTTTTCTGTATCCTGTGCCAGTGGATATGTCCCGTGTAATCCCACCAAATGTCTTTGTCTGTGTGTTCATTTGTTTGGCGTGAAATCCTCTTTGACTGTAAGGCTGGAAGTGTTTTTTCTTTCAGTGGCCACTTCCTGCGCATTTGGCAACTTAGCAAAACAAAAAACTGAAGATCTGTTTTGACCACTAAACCATACTTTGATTCTCCAGCCATGCATAGAATATGCATGCTAATGCCAGAACGCTAACATGCTCAAAGCAGTACTAAAATTCTGATGTTCAGCCGGTGGTCATGTCTTAATTTAATGCATTAGCAAGCTGCAACGCCTCTTTTAGCATGCATGTTAGTATGCTAATATCTAATTAGAAAAAAATCAAGGTACACAGCTGAGACTGTTCAAAGAAGTCATTTGATTTTAAAGTATTCGCTCATAAACTTAAAGTGGCTCTCAAACAGTTCCATGCTGGCTGATCTAGTGACACCTCTAGCTACTGGTGGTAACAGCAAATGCAGATGTCAGGCAATGATTGGCCCTTTTTCATCATCTGTAAATATCCATGATCTGATATCATGCTACACACAGCACAAATCTGTGACCTGGTAACTTGGTGGTGTGCGACCTGTAATCTGCAGCTCTTCATATAATAGCTCATTGGGGCTGTCCTTATTCCCTGCAAAAACTGATCTGCTGTCAGAAAGAAAAGCTTTTGTTTGTAGATGCATTTTGATGAATTACAGTAGTGCTTAGACAACAATAAATTATTTTATTATGAAATGTCAGCAGTAGATAATTTAGTTTAGTTTGCATTGCCAGAAATCTCTCAATCCATTGCCTGATGATGATTTACCATTCTGCATTTACATCCAGATATCTATTATTAGACACCACAATAGCAGTAACTTCCTACTGCTTATTGTCTGGAATGTCACCACAGAAAACCCAGCTAGATGTAGAGCATTACTTCCATTATTATCATTAGTTAACACATTTTATCCAGTACATAAACATCTGTACCACACTTAATGCCTATTCATCCAGGAATAGCAGAAGCATTTCAGTCACAATCACCTCAGGGGGATGCTAGAGAAGTCAGGCATCACAATGATTCAGTCTGGACCAAGACTGAGGTCTGGCAGACAGACCGACATTGCTATCACACTACTAGAAGGCTACAACTGGTTAGATGCCCAGGGTTGTAGTAAATAAATACAGGAAAACAGAGTCTTCTCCAAGTTCTGACATCTCCATGAACTGTAATCATAGATGATAGGTGCTTTCTGAACCCATGGCAGTCATACAAACCACTCATTTAATACACTGACACTGTTGTTGGTTTTGTCAGTCCAGGGATGGAGTACCTGTGTAAAATACATGTAAGATGAGACAAGCAACCTTGAACCAAGCGAGTGCTTGCAGTACCACAATAAATTGTCTCTGGTACCTGATATTGGCACATTTAAAGTTGGCCAAGACATCCCTTAAGGAAGCTTATGATATTTATGTCTGTGTGTGTTCGTGTTTTTTGTGTGTTTTTCAGATTAGTCCTAATTATGTCTGAGCCAGTGTGACCGCAGTCAGCTTGTCAAATTGTTGTGTTAAGTGCTACTTTGGTGCTACTTTAATCATTCTGCTTCAGTAAGAGCGCTCCTGACAGGAGACCTGCAGTAAAACGCCAACCGCAGTGCAGATTAGGCCCATCTTTCAGGGTGTCTAAAAATGTTTAGTAGTTGCAAAATTGAAATTCTCTCATTTATTTCACACGGTGACACAATAATTTATTATGCTACTTCTCATTAACGCTGTGTCAAATGGAGTTGACTGGTAGAGAGCATTTGTAGCTTCATTGCATCGCAACACCGTGTCTGGCTTGTCACCGCCTGTAAAAGGCAAACACATTGTATCATGCCTGCTGTATCCATTTGCATTTAAAATGTTTATTCTGTCTGTTAAGGTGATGTGCAGCATGTAGCCAGTAGTCATTACCCACTAAAGGAGCAGCCCTCTCTGAAAAGGGGTTTCTTACCTCAGAACACAGTGCTTCATATTAGCAAAGAGACAGCCACAAAACAAACTTTAAGCTTTCATTCCTTCTAATGGTTCTAAAAACATTGTAATCTGTGGAAATTATCTGAAAGTGAACATGGCATTCGGTGGATGCGGACGAGATGAAAGGCGCGGGTGCAGTCCTGCAACAATGACCATGTTATCTAACCTTAACCCTCCTTTGACGCAAGACCGAACAAGGAATGAAAAAAGACAGCTTGTTCTGAAAAACCTTTTAGGAAGCAGGGCAAATATTTCACACTGGTTTCAGAATACATGCCAGAGTATGTTTTCCGTGCTACAATCTCACTCCATTAGCTGTGAGCCGAGCTGCTCAATTACTGCAAGATGAACTCAGGTGTCACACCGAGTGTACCTGTAATGCCTGTCATGCTTTTCAGCAATTATTTATTTTTTTGGACATGTAGACACTGTTTCACTCGTTATCATGCAGTTTGTCTTGGGAAAAAGCAGTGTGTGAGAAATGGGCATGGATGTTTGCGTGTGTCCGCATGTGAGAAAGGCAGAGAAAAGGATGCAAGACTGACACATAAACATACGGTATAGTAAATGCACAGTTTTGTTTTGTTTTTTCCTCTGCAAAGCCCATGATGAGAGCTTTCAGAGCCAGAATAGTGGTTATGGCTTTGTTTACAATTTTTCCATCTAACTATTTGCAAGAAAGCAATTTCCTTAAATGCCATCATGTATTTCACATTAATTCAAACGCACTGCAAATATACATTTCTGCTATGACTGTAATAACAATACTGTGCGATAACAACAAAACAAAGAGATTTCTAATCTGCTCCATGTTTAATTTCTATATAAAACAGCATTTGGTTCTGATTTGTGCATCATAATAAATGCTTAATTGTATCTAGTTATGGTACGGCTGAGTGAGAAACAGCATCAGTGTACTACACTGTGTAAATTCTAGTCTTTTCAGGGATCAAACCAGCAAGCCTCCAGTCATGCAGCTAATCTCTAATCACCCTGTCGCCTTGCCACCTGCTCACCTCTGTATGTATATGTTTACTAACTACAATATAAGCTACAGGATAGAATTACTTATACCACTCTGCGCTTGTCTTCCCTTAGCATCTGTTTAGATGCAAAAACATGAAATCTTTTAGAGTCATTACATCTCCGTGTTTGTGTTAATATTGCTGGCCCTCACATGTGTGCAGCACCACCAGTCTCGCCTTCCCTCCACCGCCTGGAACCTTGATAAACTGTGAGGTTGCCATGGCGACCGCTCTTCACAGGCACAAGGATCAGTGGCCTTCTTTTGCGATAGATACAGAGCCTATAAGGCTGCACATGAAGAATTGCGGTATTTTGGGCTGCTGAATGCTCAACGCCACTCCACCACTGCTCTTTCACAGTTTCACTATTTCTGTTGCTCAGTTATCAAGGATCTTTTGGTGGCATCAGAGGTTTGCAGGGAAAGTTACTTTCTTTGGCAGTGCAGCAGGTTTTTACACAGCTTTCGTTATTTTTACATATCGTCATGTGTTTGTTTTTTTTTTAAAACGTCTCCAACAACCGTGCAAAAGTGAAAAATAGGCACCTTCACTGTTAGGCTGCTTGGTCGATTACAATAAATGGTTACAGAAAGAGATGCTTCTGAAACATGTCATCTATCAGCACAGCCATTTAAATTTTTATGATTCTGCGACATTTTTTCATTTGTTTCATTGTGTGTATCTGAATTTCTGGGTCAAATGGGTGGATCATGAGAATGGCACTGATCTGCACAGGAAGACATAAAATTTTCACAAGAAGTAAAAATAGAATAGAAGGGTCCACGAGTAGAGGCTCCTTGCGTCACTGCTAAGATCAACAGTGCCCCCGCCTGGTCGTTTGATTGGGCAGGTATTTGCTGCTACACAGTGGCTGCTGGGGAAATTGAATGGCTAAAAGTTACAAAACTGTTTTCATCTGTGAAAAAAGTGATTATACCTGATGTGTTTGCCCCGCTGTGCTGTCACAGTCTAGTGTTGGGGGATAGGAAAGATTATCTAATGCCTACCGAGTAAATCCAATTATACCTGTATGCGAAGACAAATGCTTGTTTCACTCTCATGAATAAGTGTTACAGCGTGGCGCAAGAAACAAGGCAGGCTCATCTCTTAACTTATGAAGACTCCAGTGAGCCACTATAATACACTGATCAGGCATAACATTATAACCATCTTCCTAATATTGTGTAGGTCTCCCTTGTCCCTTCAAAACAGTGACTCATCAGAGAATGGACATGGGCCTTCTGAGGGTGTCCTGTGGTGTCTGGTAACAGAATGTTGTTAGTGGGGGGCCTTTGGGTCCTATGGGTTGAGGGGAGGGGCCTCTGTGGATCATCCCACAGATACTTGATCAGTTTAGGATCCAGTAAAGTTGGAGGCCAGGTCAACACCTTGTGCTGTTATTCATGTTTTTAAGTTGTTCCTAAAACGTTTTTGTGTGTGTGTCTGTGTCAGGCTGCATCCAGCTGGGGATGGCTGCTGCCATCAAGGAGTGTCATTGCTATGGGGTGGGGGTGCCTGGTCTGGTCTAGGTGGGTGCTACATGTCTAAGTAGAATTAGTAAGTAGTCCAAAAGTTTCCCAGCAGAATATTGAATTGTCAAAAGGTGGTCAATGTTACGTCTCCCATCAGTGGTCATAATGCTGTGGCTGATCTGTGTCAATTTAATGCAAAGATCTTAACTCAGATTCCTCAGAGTTTTCCATCAAGGCAGGGTTGGACCTCTGAGGAGGAGAAAGACAATAAAATCAAAATGTCAAAATGTGTTGACCGACCAGCTACAACAATCAACCAAATGTTGTAACAAGTGGTGTTGTAAATATGATCTTGGAACATGGAATCGGCATTTGGCTTGACATAGGTATTAATGTTAGCGGGCTCTAAACCTTTTTTGAAACATTCCATGGCTAATAACCAGTTAATATGACAGCTGGTTCTAACACATGCACCTTCCCTACTATTAGCCAGGATGCTAGGAAGAGCTACAAACTGTTGTACAGAGTTGGCCCCCTGAAACATGCTGGCCAGTCTGTTAATTTTGATGTTTAGATGAGATGAAGATGCAAAATGAGAAGGACATTCTGTGTGCTTACCCCTTCCCCTGCACTGATTCTCTTAACTGAACAGCCAATCAGAGTGATCTCTCTCACGGATGCACTCCTCCGCTGATTCAACTTGCTCTGCCTCCCAAGGAAAAATATCTGGCAGCAGGTAGTGTGGATTTCAGAGCCATTTCCTTGAAATCAGCGCCCTGCTGCTGCTACAAACAAGGCTGATGAGAATACCAAGACTGTATCCAAACAACTTGAAAGTGGAAACCTAAAACAATGAGGTGAGAGATGCTGTGAAACTCTGCAGGTGGTAATTCTCATCTCTGCGGGCAGCTCCTCTCACTTACAATTAGACACCCATGGTTAATATAAAACATTTATTGTAGCTGCTTTACGTTTGCTGTGTTTTTATAGTTCTACTACTGTGCACGCTAATTTGCCAAAGCTGTGCTGAAGGTGCAGCCAACGATCTGAGGTGTGCTTGTGCGTGGGTGGGTGACCCCATGTCACTTGTTCATTCATTTCATACACTAAGCAGCCCACTCTCAGCAAAGACACCCTTTATAGATTTTATTCCTAAACTTTAGCTTACAGTCGGGCTTATTTGGGTTGGTTGCAAGGACATGAGCGACCGGCAGGGTTTATGGATTTGTGATCCACCTTCTGGATAACTGAGGATAATCCCAAAATATTACAGAGGCCAAAGCGGCCTCGGTAAAATTGGCTTTATGTTTGGAACTCCTAGATAGGATTCTGAAGAAGTTCACGCAGTAATACTCCCAGTCTGATTTTTCTACACAGTCTGTTTCAGAGAAAATTCCTTACAATGTGAAACATATTTAATAGCATCTTTTATAAGTATTGTATTATATGCTACATTAAACTTTTAGTTTAGAGTGACTGGCTCAAGCATGTGGGCATCACCATCCCCACATAACCGTGATCTAGTCTCTTGTTAAACCCTCCACCCTTTATTATCTTGCAGAGGAAGAACAGAAACCATTTGAAGAACTTTTCTTCTTAGAAATAAAGAAAATGTCATCACATTTAATAATAGTAATAACACTGCAGTAAAACAGGTCTCATAGACTTGCTGAATCAAAGGACTCAACAACATTTCAGACACTAAACATAGATTGCAATAGATTATTTATATTCAAGTCCCCCCATTAAGTATATGTAATCACTATATAAACATTTAATAGTGTTCATCAGATACTGTAATGGAATTGTATCGGCATAAAGTCCGTCTTAAGCGCTTATTAATTTAGAGTATTTGTCAGCATTTGTTAGAGTAGTCATTTTCGGTGGAGCAGTCATGTGGGCCCACAAGAGTAGTTAAAAGTCATTAGCATCAATAAATATCTGATTACAACAACATTAGTGTGAACTGAGTGCATGTATAGCACTTAGAAAATGGGTGGACTTAATTATAGCTCTATATAAGTTCAGATCCTGTTCAGCAATGCAATGCATGCTATTACAAAAAAAAAAAAAAAACAACCTTTAGAAACAGTGCAGTCGCTCTCATAGCTTGAATTAAACCACAAAGTGCACTAATCTGACACAAGCACGATCTTTCCTAATTATTAGCTAGCTAACATTAAAGCACGAATGAACTGTTAAAAAAAGGGCCAGAACGTCTCCTTTTAAAACTTGTGTAGTTTACTGTGTGTTTTGTTATACCAAAGGTAAAAACACAGAGAATATTTACTATGCGTTAATTTGCACTTAGGTCGGCACAGTGATGCAGTGGTTAGCACTGATGCCTCACAGCAAGCAGATCATGACTTCGAACTGCTGGCCTAAATTATGTTCTTCCTGGGCCTGTGTGAGTTTTCTTCAGGTGCTCCAGCTTGCTTCCTCCCACAGACCAGTGACATGCCAAAGGTTAACTGGTGATTCTAAATTGGCTGTACGTGTACATGGGAGCGTGAATGGTTGAACAAACAACCATTCACGCTCCCATGTACACGCCTTATCCCTGCGATTGGCGACCTGTCCAGGATGTTCCCCGCCTTTCTTCCAGTGAAAGCTGGGATAGTCTCCAGTCCCCCCTGTGACCCTCTAAAGGACGAGCCGTTACAGCTACATCCTGAAATGAACGAATAACAGTTTTTGCACATATGAGAGGTGACTGACAAGTTTGTGGCTCAAAGTAGGAGATGAGTCATAGACCTCTCTCTTGTTTTTGAAATGATTCAGCAGGAAGTTTGTTATCAGCTTTATTCTTCATGGAGGAGCTCTGTGAGGACATGGTGGCAACACTAGTGGAGGGATCTCCTTCATACAAGATGGGGCTCAGTTGTTTGTCAGTAATAATCAACACTTTTCCAAGGTTCAAGTCTTTTCTTTTCTAGGACAGCTGTATATAAAAGAAGGATTGGGGCTATAATGAATAAATAAGCATCTCAGGTTTGTTTTCCTCTACCGTAGATCAGAAAATAACCACTTCTATAGAGCTTCACATAACAACTTCACATGCTCATCTTGAATGCCGTGTTATGATTTAATATCTAACTTATTATAGAGTTATTTATTTCGTGCCCTCCACACAGATCCATCCTTATTAGCTTCCACCTCCTCACATGGCCAGTTCTGCTCTCCCCTCAATAGAAACTCAAGCTCTGTGCCTCAGACAAAGACGCACCTCATACAGCCTTCAGGATGAAAATCTCACTTCAGCCAGCTGACCTCAGCTGGCAGTTCTGTTCTTACAAAAGCCCCAAAGAGGCTGCAGCTGATGCTCAAGCTCATAGCAATGACATGAGGTGACATTGCGTATGATAACACTGCCATGGCAGTCGGAAATTATCCTGATCATAGCCGTGTTTCTGAGACGGCTGTAATGTTTGCAACGAGGTTGTGTGCTCCTCTGAGCTTTTAAAGATTAATGTCTTAAGTGTTTCCCCAAAAAACATGGAACAGCTACTCAAGTGCAGAGCAGCAACATTTCTCAGTAATGTCTGAGAAACATGGCAACGAGCTCATTTCCCAAGAGTAATGGTGAAATTGTCAGGCAGGATGATGTGAGGCCAGTGGAAGTCTAACTGCAGGCGTTATGTCAGCCTCTAGAGGTGACATGAAGTGTCCGTGACAAGGTGTGCCCACTTGATAATGTCAGTGATAATGTCACGGATATAACCAGTCACTGCGTGTAAGGTATATTTTGGTGTACATTAAATTAGAGGTGGAGACGGCTTATATGGGTTGGTGAAAAAGCAATCCTGTTTATGGCGCTTCCAAATGACCCGATCAATCATTGACTAATGCTCTTCTTCTACTGAGACTAAACCAGCTCCCTTTGCTAATAGGAATTCTATATCAGCAAAGATGTGAGAGATATGAATGATAAAAATCCATCACAATCATCTGCCTATTACTATAAATTGTCATTGTTTCGATTCATTTGGTAACACAGTTTGCATTTGCCTGCAAAGAACATCTATATTTGAATATGCACATAAGGTTAAAATGTGTCCTTTGTGCAATCCATAGAGTTGCAGGAGCCCTTTGCCTGTGCCAAGACATACGTTTACTTATTCTCAAAATGTCAACATCCACCACACAGCCCTCTCTGTGAACTGAACAAATACTGGATCAGGGCTTTTAACTCCGTGCCAGGCGTATTTTAATACTTGGTAAACACTGCCCTCTAGTGCTCTCACAAACTTACACACACCACAGGTTTCCGTGACAAGAATCAGGACTTTGAAGTAACGCTGGAGAGGGAAATATCTAAATGAATTCAGACGAAATTATGTTTATTCCTCTCCATGTAAAATTGAGTGTCATTTTCTATAAGGAGGAGGGTTTGAGTCTTTGTGCCTCCAGCAAACCTCTGTTTTCAAAAGATGGAGCAATAGCTACAACTGGACTGTAATATGAGCAGCCACGGTTTTATTTTCAGCTACCCTCAGATTGCTTTTCGTCTAGCTGGTATAGTCTGCTTAATGAGGCACACTACAATTACAGCAGCAGTAATGGCAAAGTGAGTGGCAGTAAAAAGGAAGGCATGGCCAATCCCTCGTCCTCAAAATGACCACATCGCCATTCTCGAATGCTTTCTGACCAGCTGATGTCACATGCTTGAAGTCAAGGTCAGACAGGAGGTGGATGTGGATGTGGATGTGGACGCAGGCACAGCAGATTTGCAATCAACTTGTCAACCGACACTCGAAAGCCTCCAGCATATTAGATATGTAAATGGAACATAATGGCGCAGTTTAAATTGAGCTCGTCCTCTTCAGCGTTTGATGGCAGTGTCTTTTCTCTGCAATTCAATACCATCTGGCCAAAGCAGTGTAGGCAGGAGAAGCGGAGCCAGGGGTAGTTTGGACAAGCAGTCGTTAGTTAGGAGGCAATCATTATTTTTGGCTAGAGACACGTCCCATTTGTTACGACTTGAAGTCGAGATCTGGGCTGAGCTCGGTTCAAGAGCGCCAATTAATGTTCATCAGATCTCATCCATTCACAGAGTGATTAAGTTACTTTTATATTCTTAAAAAAAGCTGTACAACAATACAAGATATATTATAATTATATAATTCTAATTATATAGTTGAGCCATTCATTTTTTAATCACAGGACACAGTGCTCATCCGTGACAGGGGTAGTGAACTTTAAGGGCATTTGTGAAGTCACTGTGTACTGATTTCCACAAACAGCCCTGTTGTGTAAGTTGACCAAACAAACAGGGCAGGTCACACAGCACTTGCAAACATCTATCTCTCCCAACAGATACCATCCAACATTTGCATTTATGGGCCTGTTTACTGAATCCAACGCTCACCCACAACATCCAGCACTGTGACAATCAAATGGGACGTTTAGGGTTTAACTGGACCTGTTAACAAAGACGGCTTATTTGCCAAACTGGCTGGTAGAGTAGACCGCCAGCCAGCTGGATCATGTTCCGTGCTGTTTCCACTCCATCTTGTGAATATTATAAAAGAAATGGAAAAATTTGGCAGATAACGTGTGATTAAATTGGTTTCTTTTTTTAAACAAAACCAACAAAAGCTGTATAAGACGTGTCTTAAATTAAAAGATGAGATTTCGTGACTGGATCTGTAAGATTCCACTGATTTCACAGGTACTGCCGATGACTATCTAACTCTACTTTATTGTGAGATACTTATTTATACCACAGTCAGTTAAATGCTGTATACATGTATGGTATAAATAATTTTTCAGAGAGATTAAGGGACTTCTGTGACTAGAATCCCACTACTATCAAGAAAAATGTAGCATTGGTAAAGAAAAAGAACATTTTAAACATGCAATACAGAGATTTAACACAATGGTGGATGCACAAAACATTTATAGTGTTGAAATAGAACAAAAGCAGTTGAAACTGATTTTCTGTAGATCCAATATCATGAAGATCATCACAAGCAGCAATGTATCCCTTTAAAGGAAGGTGTTCAAATATTTATTAGCTTTTGAATTAATAAATCAGAACCTTTACAGGTTATTTCCAAACTGGAGACATCTGATGGATTACTGATACATCTTTAATGATCCCCACTTTCATCAGAGCCATGTGATTTCGGGTTGCAGCATTATCGCAGTGAAAAGAGGCGCCTGGCTTCCATCTGGACTTTGACGTATTTCTGCAACACAAAACATATATTATAAAGGCAGAAGAAATGGCATGGCTCCTTGCTTGTTGTTTGCTCATTTGCAGAAAAGAAATCTGTCAAACCAACTGGCCACCACCAAGACGCACATATGCAAACGCACAAACTGCACAGAAAGAAGACATAGAGCAAAACTATCATTTTTCAGCGAGTGTTTTAGGTTGCTCACATGTTTTTATGCTTGTCCAACATCTACTGTTGTGTTTGAGATGCTGGGATAAAACTCCTGAAAATTGGCTGGCGGCAGCAGGAATGGAATAGCCTGGTGGTAAACTGTAAACTAGAGAGCAGAAGAAATAAAACACAAGATAAATAAAACACTCATTCAGCCGCGTCAATGTTATAAGCGGTGCAAGGATTTAGAATTTGTAAAAAAACAAAAACAAAAACGGTAGTGAATAATTCCTCTGCCACCTTTGGGAATTTAATCTTCACATCAACGCTGTCTGCTGATTCAGCAACGACCGATGCAGAAACCTCCTGCGCTGCGTTTCTCTCATTCTGCTGGTAGAAACCGAAAAGGAAAGCCACGCCTGGGATGTAGCTTTCCATTCTGGAAAAAGGTCAAATCTCCTTTAACAACCCATACTGCTATGTGCAGCAGTCAAACACACAACATGCTTTTACTTAGATCCACAAGCGAGTTTCTAGGAGTGCTACTTGGGTGTTCCTCTGTTATATTGTATTCCTTTGGTGCTCTTCAGCTTGGAGATCAAAAAATGTT
>JASGAT010395763.1:0-10788 GCA_030220025.1 Chelon auratus
TGACAACTTGCTTCTCTGATGTGCGTGTGTTTTCTTGGGGTGAAGAAAAAGATGCCTTCAACAACAACTGGAATGAAGCACAAAGAAATGGACTAATGTTTCTGGTTTTGATCTTACGTAAAACACGTATTATGAACAGATACAGTAAAATGTCTTATTAAAGATTAACTGGTTTAGCTGGGGCCACTTGTTACTGATTTCCCTTCACAGATTATGATATTGTCTTATTTGTGTAATTCTTTCTGATGTTTAAATAGCTTTTCTTTCCTTCTTTTCACATGAATCAATTTATGACTCAAAGACAACTCTGATTTGTCTTGTGACTCCTAAAGAGGGGCCTGACCCTAGGTTGTGGACTAAAAACCATTCATAAACAAATTAAATTAGGGTTATTTCTTTCTTGTAAAACTATTGCTCATTCATCGTTATTGGCATTGTTACTTCAGCAGCTAAACACTGTTTATTACAGTAAATTAGACTGTATCACAAGTGACAAATTTAATTTCTTATTCACTGAATCCTTTCCTTACAGACAAGAAGAATGTTGATCAGACGATATTCATCAGTGAAGATGGTTTCCAGTGCTCTACACCTTTTAAATGGAAGAACATAACAGCTTGCCTTCATGCTGGGCTCTAGAGAGATTTTAAAGTGCTTTTCTCTGATGTGTTTGGGACTCTTGTCAACTGTTTTGTTATTGTTGATGTGTTTCTGGCCTTAGTTCTGTTACATCTGCATGCCCCCAGTGTTTGTGCTAAGCTCAGATGAAGACAATCTGGACATAATTATCCTGATGCTGCTGAAACTGCTTTCCATCCCCTTGTCTGACTCAGGAGAAAACAAAGAACATGAGGTTGTAAATGGTTTAAACTGCTGTTAACTGCTCTTGCTGCAAATTTGCAAAGAATACATTTTGATGCATCCTGTAACCAACATTTTTTTTTAAATTCCCAAGCACATAAAAATGGACTACACACAAACACACACACACACACATACACACTTGTTCCGCATTCTCAGAGTGAATTGAGATTTCTGGGTCACTGCTGATGTTTTGGTCTCTGTTTCAGCTCTAGGTGGAAGTGTCTCTCTGGAGTCAGAAGGTCAGCTGCCCTGTGAACCGCACTACTCACACTTAGAAACCAAAATAAAACACTCCTTCTGCCTTTTCACTCAATTACTTTTTATGTTGTGTTAATGGCTCCCTGCCGGCCGTGGGCCGAGAGTTAGTGAGCGCTGGTAAGCATCACTTGAAGGGAAGTCTGATTGAAGACTTGCAACACGTGATTGTTTAAAAAAATATATGTTCTCAGTGAAGACACACTATTTCTGTGTCATAATTTTCATTCAGTATGTGATTTGAATGTCACAATGAACTTGAATGTGCTTCAACAAAGTAGTGCTCTTCATAACACTCAATAAAAGGTGAATGTAGTGTTTTTTTTTGTGTTTTTTTTCCAGTGAACGGTAAAATCTTACAGAGGAAAAACAGGATCATTTAATCTTGTTTTTTTTTTTTTTAGGTAACTGTTTTAATTTGACTTCAACCCATTTTTTGCTAAACTGGCAAAAGTCTGGCTAGTGGTTTGCACACACTGCACTTCAAGACCAGTCACCCTGAAACTAGCATAATAACCTAATAACTGCATCTGAGGGGTGACACGTTTGATTTTACTTTAATGTGAATTAAACTTAATATTATCACCTTTTTTTTAGTGCAAATTTTGTCCTATAGAAGTGTCAGATTATAAGAAAGCACCCAAGTGTTAACTCATGAAATATGATATTTAAAGACAAACGAATGAAAGTAAAATGGTGATAAGCAAAAATGACTCAATACATTTTATTGAATCAATTAATATAAAATAGAGAATATATGAAAGGTATGAGAACCAGAGGTAAGTAAGTGAGCAAATACACACTGTAAAAGTGACGAGGGTTGAATATACACTATGGACATGATGAATATTACAGATACTAACCATGCCCATATAGATAATCCTTTCATTTATCACACAGTGGGGTATTGCATACAATTAAGTCCAGATGAGAACATGTTTTGGTTGTGAAAGATACATTCATTTTCATATTTTCATCATTTGTTCATTACCACGGTATGGTCTTTTGCAACAACATTTAACAACATGATTGGGGGTTTGCACGAGTTGCCCTCTTTTGAAAACTGACTAAATGCTCTCCACTGTTCCTGCATCTGATTTAACCAAAGGTTGACTCTGCTTTTCCACTTTAATTTTCAAATGATATATACACACTGTTTTCCAAATTCAAATTTGGAATAAAATATTTTTTACCTCTTCTTATGAAATGATTGTGATTATGTGATTTAGAACTGATAGATGAAGTGAATATTTTCTCAAAACTTTATTGCTACTATTCCAAACATTTAAGTCATGTGTAAATAGGAATAAAAAAAGGAATGTGTGTGCAGCAGCTTTACAAAGACTATGCACACAGTCACAGAAAACCCTCCACGTGAGGCAAACTAAAACTACCCACACAAAAGACAAGTCTTGACAGAGTATATCTGACACGCCTAGATTAGCCATCTCCCCTTTTACCAGCAAACATGCTTGACAGTTGAGGTGGGCAGATCAAACCCAACGCAAAGTCTTGATAATAGCAGTAACAGAGGAGCAGCAGAGGATCAGTGGCCCGTAACTTTTTAAAATCACGTGGGGAAAGTCCTGATTAGTTCAACAGAAAATGTACACAAACCCATGAATGACCAGTCACTTTGCGTTAAAACATGCTCATAGCTGCAGGTGGTTCCTTGCAGGGCTTTTGTTGAACCAACCAGACATTATAGATAGGCAAGATGGATTCATTTGAGATCAGAGGGCGAGTTACTGGATCACAATTAAACGTTGCGGCATCACTAACCCCACTTTGACCAACAGGAGCCACTTATTGGACCTGATCAGCCATTCAGTGGGCGGTTTTATATTCACCCATCAGCCAGTCAGATGTCAGACAGAACGCTTCTGTCTGGCGTGCACTTGTGTGTGGCCTGAGACAGACCTCTGATGTGGGTGGGTTGGGGGGCCAGAGAACAATCCAGACCACCACGGTAGCCCCCCCTGCCCTTAAATCTGGGCCAGTCATCATTTCATCTCCACGTCTGTTCTCTCACCCCTCTGTTTCTTCTCGACTGCTCGATTCTTTATTCCCTTCATTTTTTAACAACAGCATGGTTTATATTCTCCAAATGCAAGCCACAGTTGAATTTCCCACATTACGGTGATGCATATTCCTTAATAAATTTCCATTAAATCAGCCAGCTCCCCTCTCCACAGCAAAAATGTACAACTTGTTTTGGTAGCTGTGGGCCATAGGTGGGAGGGGTTCTGCCGGGGCATCTGTACTCATGACCTCAATTTTCTCCTGTATTTTCTCCAGTCATTTTCGTTCTTCCCATGTCCTCTCCTCACTTCTAAAAAAAAAAAAAAAATCCTTGTCCTGTTTTTCTGCTAGTGACCCTTTCCCTATTTTATTTTCCCTTTTTCATCTGTTCCATCGTTATTTATTTCCTCTTCTTCATTTTTATTCATTCTTTCTCCTTAACCGTGTTTTCATTTTTAAATGCTGTTTTGACAAAAGCAAAAGATAAATTATACACGATATTAATCATGACAGTCCCACCGTGCATTGTCAGCGTCAGTGTCACCAGTTGGACGTCGTGTGGAGGAAGTGGGGCCGGTGTCTCTGCGGGCTGTGGGCGGCGCACAGCTTCAGTCTCCCGGCGCTTCTTCAGTCAGTCGAAGTGGAGGAGAGCGGACGGAGCGGAGCGGAGAGGCGCACCGGGACCCGGGATCTGTACCACACATACACACAACCACTAGACCACAACAGGCAGGAGCAGGGTAGCATGATGCTGTGAGGGCAGCGGGCTGACCGGGACCTGTTCCCCGCAAAAAAACAATCACTGCCTGGTTTGTTTATTTACCGCATTTACAAGCGTCTTTCCCCACAACATGGAGACTAAATGCTGCTGGTTTCTACTGGCTGCGCACTTCATCATCATCTGCCAACAAGGTAAGACGACGCACTGTCATTCATGTTTTGTCCTCACATGTCCTATAAACCCTAACAAATATTTATTATGACTATGGTGGTTTCAAACTTGCTGCGCCAACTTTACGGCGATTGTGCAGCTGGTGCAGGTGAGCTGGGAAGTGAGCTGCTCTGTCTGAAAAAAAAAATAAATAAAAATAAAAAATCAAGGATGTCTGCTGTCCGTTTGCCGTCAGTATTGTTAGAATTACAAATGTTTAATTTGATTAAACCGTGGTGCGTATGGTGCGTAATTCCGTGTGCGTCTTTGGAAACAAATTCAAAACACAACTGTTCTTTTTTAGTTAGTTTGTTTGTTAGTTTTTTTTTATTTCAATGGAAGCGTTTTGTTCTTCTTGTGACTGAGATGTCCGTGTGTACTCTGTTGATAATCACTCTGAGTCCGTGGGATCGCAGATTATAACGTTGTTAGGCGCAGAGCGTCAAATATCAGCTCCAAACCGGAGCTGTCAAGCATGAAAAGAGAAGTTTGGACACGGTAGTCTGACTGGCTTATTAAGAGTGTCAGGGACTCCATATGTGACAGCAGTAACAGTAGTAATCCTATAATGCTTCTCAGATATAGGCAACACCATAAGCTGTATATAAACCCTGTACAACTATAATAGAAATCATTTTAGCTACAAAAAAAAAAAAATATTTTTATCAAATAAGTAATGTTAGGTTAAATCAGTGTCTGAACTCACGTAAGTGCCAAGGTCCTGTTGGAATATGAAGGTCTGGAGTGGTCTGTGAGACCTGTTATTGTGTTGCCAGAAGCCATGGGAGGTAAAATCAGCTCTCTAGCTTCCAGGTTTAAGTGGTGTCTGTCCTGACTGCTGTGTCTGTTCCAACCTGTCTTGTCGCAAAAATGAAGGGATGCAGGTTTCAAAATTAGCAGAGGCTTTCCTACCAACCAACAGTCCTCCTTCTGCAAATCTATGCTCAGCATGTCTTTATGTACTAATGATGACACTTCCATTTTGGCCAGTCAGTCAGTCAGTCAGTCAGCTTGTTCTGGCTGCACACTTCATCCTCATCTGCCAAGATTTTCCAACGTACAGTAGTGGCAACCTTTCAGTTTCTGTTTCTAATCTGAGATGTAGTGACAGCGGGTTAGATGTGATGATTTGCTGTAGCAGTTAGTTGGGTTGACCATTAATGGAGAATTTTATCCAATGTGGTGATAACCGATTTGATTGCTTTGCTGTAAAAAAAAAACACGTTTAAAGGTTGCGCTTTCTCACGTGTGAGAATTTGCAGCATTGTGCTGTCTTAAGACACATTTGCAGTGTAGTAACTTCCACCTGAAGACTGAGAACATTTGCAGAAACTCTACCTACATTTACAGAGAAACATGGAGGGTCCAGGAGAAGCCACACTGTTTAAACGTCCCTGTTTGGTGGATCGTACTTTCTGAAGAACTTGACTAATTATGACATGTCAAGCTGACTAATTCTTTTAACAGATGAAGGTATTTAGACCATACTGGAAACACCTTATTCCCTGGAGCAAAAATTTAATTTCGTAGACCAAAGAATTTATCAGAAAATAATCTGCTGAATGAATGACAACTTTTACTATTGTAAGTATTTCCGTGTGTGGCTGCATGTGTTGGACATACAGCAATATGATGATGTGTTTTAAGGGTGTGGTGACGCAGTGATTCACATGCAACTCACCCAGATTTCGTTATAATAATGTTTTGCTGGTTGCTGGTAACACTGGGAATTAGCTGGTTTAGTTCATTGTTGGAAAGAACGTTGTACCTTCGTGGTGACAATGAATCGTCTTGCAGACTGAGGACAGTCACAATGTGGCTAACTTTAACATAGCTGTTGATGGTCAGTAAACACTTAAAGAAGCTTCGGTGCATGTTTAAGGTATATGATCTGTTAATTTTCTAAGAAGATTTCAATTGCACTTAGTTGCATGCTGTGTTTGCTAACATGACATCTCAAAGAATTTTACGTACAAATGGAAAACTCGACACTTGAATGGGAACACATCTACTCTGTTACCAGTCAGTGGATTAAGGCTGAACCAGCAAGGACAAATCAGTAGCTGACATGTTACCAAATGTTGGTAACCAAGTTGTGACCTTGTCTCCTAGAAATGCCTTTTAAACATAGCTGCAGCACCAAATGAATGACGAACTGTGACCAGATTAGGTTTAAGTATAGCCATAGCACATATGTACAGTGTATTCCTTCTCTTCCGTCTTGTTGGTTTTGCTTTGAAGAAGCTTTAAATTCAGACAGCATCTCAGGTACATCATATCCTGCATGTGTTTTAACACTTAAAAGTGCACAATGCTGCTAAAAGATAAATATTCAAAGCCTAAAATACATTTATGGCCCCGTAATATAGCAAAAAAAGAGAGTTTAGCCTAAAATGTTTGGAAACTTTAAAATCTTTCTGTGGTGTTGGAGCGTTCCTGAGCCCACAGTGATGGTTTGTAATAACCAACCCACTGGAGGGTTGAAGAGCTTTAAGAAGTCAGTGGAGATAAATTAGGATTTGTCACCATAAGCCTGAACGCTGGAAGGGTTTTCCAACTCTTATCCTTTGGTTTGCCCATCCAGCCGTACGGTGCAGTTGCAGTGTGCCAGAGAGGACACTGATCTGCTTCGTTGAATCTTTTTGGGGGGTGAGACATGAAACAAAGATTAGTGGGTGAAGCTGGTAGCAGCCAGTTTTAGCTGAAGAGATGTGAAACCTTTTGTGCCCGGGCCAGTGAGCCCGGGTCTGTGCTGAACAGTACCTGCAGAAAGCCTTCGGGCTCCCTCGCGCCTCCTCCCTTTTCATTTTGGCTGTTTTTAAATGAAGCTTTGAAAAATGTCGGGGCACAAAGGAGGTGCCAGCTCACTGAGGGGGCAGCGCAGGAGTGGTGCACGCTGGAAGAAAAGACGCACAAGGAGAAAACTCCGTACCATCTGTCCTCCCAAAAGATATTTGTGAATGGGCAGTGCCAGCCGTGCCCTGCACTCCGTCTGGGCTCGGGGAGTCTCCAAGCTTCTTGTTGTCTAACAGGGAGTCTGCTGACAGATGGCCGTCACAGTCAGGCAGTCTGTCAGTCAAACACATGCAGGGGGCGGCGGCGGATGGGATGGCCGTCACGCACTTAGATGATGCCCACCTTGGGCCGAGCTGAATGCTGTTTTATTGTCTGACATTTTTCTGTCCGGAACAAACCCTCACACAGTGAAAGAGTTAATGGTCAATGTAACTGCTCCTCCTGTTGATACTGGTTGTATAGAGGTCCCTGTGCGGAGTCAGCGGAACAGTATCCACAGTCCTTTTCTAGAAGTAAACCAAAAGACAAAAATGGCAAATGTATGTTCATTTTAAAAGCTCACAGGCGTTTCTATTAGTATAGCCTGCTCTGAATGATGTTTATGAGATGGATAAATTAACAGATACACCTGCCACCTTCGAAAACGACTACACAGATGAATAAACCCCTTTCCAAAGCAGATTTAATAAAAGTTGAACATTAGATTCTTCATTAATTGTTCTGCAACGTATTACCGCAAAAAATCCCAATATATCTGAAACAAACTAATAATGGCAGATTAGTAGCTCCTTTAGACACAGTCTCCTTTGAATGTACCCATTTGAACAGATAAAGTCTGTTTCAGTGTTCATATGAGCGTTTGACTATTGTTCTATCATTATATTATCTTGTCCACCGCTTTCTTGTGAATGCAATATCTGAGAAACTCCTGGAAGGGAATTTCATTATATCTGGCGCACACGTTTATTTACTTATCCTTCCTTCTTTTGTATTCTTCTTTTAACACCTGTGGTGCCAGCAACTGGAATGAATGTAAGTGTTGAAATTCACAAACAGCTGCCTGTTGGAGATACGAAGGAACTAATATTTGATTTTGTCTGAATAATTTCACTGACAATTATATAATATTAAATATAATATGAGATGTCTTTGAAAGTATTATCTTTATTTATTTATTTGAATACCACTCAATCCTTCCACTTCAGCTCCATATCTTAAATTGTAAATTTTTTTCATCTAATGATTACTTCTTAATTTACCTGGATGTGCGTGTATCCAGTCATTACTGGGTGTAACTAAACGTGTAAAACACTACACTAACAGCCATAGCCAACATCCCTCACCACATATGCTCAGCGTCCTGGCATTAAAAAAACAGAAGCTGGGAGTAATACTGGTTTTCAACATTAGTGACAATATTAGACTTGAGAACCCTTTTCTAAGTGAGCAAAATAAGGCAGAGTTTTAACTGTTGTCTAAACCCAGTCATCAGTGCAAGAATTCATGACAGCTTCGCAGTATCAGTGCTTCAAACATATTTCGCTGATATCTGCTGTTCACCTTCAGACCTGGATATTGTGTGAAAGCCCATTCAAATTCTGTTCATTCTTTGAGGAAGGATACAGACAGAACCGTGGTCACCTTAAATGACCTCTTCTTTGTCTTAAGCCTTTCCCCTCCTTGACATTCATGTCTTTAATTTCCCCCGTTTCTCACCACATTCTCTCCTTCCGTCCTTTTTCTTTCCTTCATTTTATCCCTCCATCTCCATCTAAAGCCGCTTCAACTGGGCAGACATCCCTTGCTGTCCCACTGGTAAAGAAGAGAAAAAAAAAGAGGCAGATTTCGAGTCGTGGCAGCGGGGGTATTTGATGACCAGATTAGTGGGTATTAGGCTCAACGGCATTCACTCAGGCATAGACAGGGGCCACCGGTTTGAATCCTCCCAAGTTGCCCCTCTTTTTCTTTCCTTTGGCCCTCAGCTGAATGGAGGCCGGGGTTACGTGGGGAAACAAGCAGCCAGGTCCGCGGCAGAGGTCAGCCGAGGAGGCCCGTCAGTCCCGTGCTGTCTCCTCGGGCCCGGCCCGGTGAATTATGCTGTCAGAGGGGAGATTTGTTTTGTAACAGTAGGAAAGGGGGCAACTACAGAAAGACGGGAGGTGTAAAGGGGTAGATTGAGGAGGGGATGGGGTGGGGTGCGGAGCAACGCATAAAAGACGAGGGTGAGGGGTGGTTTCAAGGGAGGAGGCATTTAAGCGTGACGCATGATGGCACTGCGATTTGTCCCAGTGGCGGTGGTGGTGAGGAGGAGAGGACGCTGTCACACTGTGAAGCTGGAGCAGGAGTGTGGGAGCGCAGTGTGTAGGTTTGGGGGGGGGGTAAAGAATCACACACACATACACACATTCCTCCTCCAGCACCTCGAGGTTGGAGGCCTCACAGAGCGATAGAGTGCAGGTTAAGCAGCACTCCTTCCTTCATTAGTCTTCGTTAACACCCCCGGCCTAGTTACACCCTCCACCCCGCATTTCACTATGTGTCCCCCATCGTTGCTCTCAGGCCTGCTTTATCTTTTGTGCACTGTAAAAAGTATCCACCCTCGCGAGCTGGTTCTTCGCAAATTCAGCCTATTACAATATAAAGAAGAAAATAAAAAATACGTAATCGGTCTATCCATTGATAGTATATGAAAAGTGTATAATTATTTATGTGATTCTAAGATAATTTAGCCCTTGGTTTGATGCAAGGTCCTTGGTTTGATAGCTTAATAGAAAGTCACTTTTTGTTATTATTATTACTTACTTTTTTTACACAGCTTCTCACTCTTTTGTATTAGGAGAAATGGATACTGTGTTGTGTTCAAGTGATTTCTGACTTCCAGGCAGTCTTATTTGTCAAATTTCTCGTACCTCTTCAAGACAAGAAGTAATTAAATTTGACTGGTTACATATGCAGGAAATGCCTCCATAGTCCCATACAATGCTAGAGTCCTCCTGGCTCTCCCTGCACATGAATACATCACTGATACAAGTACATAATCACTCCTGTTCATTCAAGGGTTCATTTTAGGTTTCATTATCTATGAGAAATGCCTGTTGTTCGTGTCATAAGTGCCAATAATTCAAATGACCTCAAAGCTTAGTGTTGACACACTGAGCTTTGAAGAACTTGTCGAGTTGTTTTGCTGGTAGCAACATGAGATTGTTCATCATCTATCCTCACTATGGCTTCACGTTCAATATAATGACGGATTGACGGATTGCCAGTCAAAGATCTCCCCATTCATGTGCGGTCAAACACGTAAGCTTAGCTAAGTGGTTAGTTAAGTGGTTAGCTAAGTGGTTAGCATTTCAATTTATATCGACGACAGAAGGGAAATAAAAATGAGTGCCAAAACTTACCACTTGCATGCGGAATGGGATGAAAGCCCCTGCAGTTTTTGTTTTTTTTTTTTCACAAAATTTCTTATTTTTTATGAAGGAAAATCATTTTGACTTGGTCCACTTCATCTGCAGCCTTTTTGTCCTACTCTACCACCATTTGAATTTCACTCTTTAAACTCCCCCACTTTAATGCTTAAAAGACAATTCCATTAACTCTTTGTTAGTCCGATAAATAGCTCATTAAACATCACACACCCAGACATCTTTGTCAGACTCCACATATGTGATTTTAAGTTGTATAGAATATTTTTGGGCTCAGCAGGCACATTCATTTTTTACAGTGTATTTCCTCAGGGCCAGATTTTTTTTCTTTCTTCTTTAACTTTTTTTCTTCTGCCCAGCGCCTTCCCCTTTTCTTTCCTCGTCTCTTAATCTCTCATTTTCACTTCTCCTTTCACAAGTCCTCTGTGGCTCTGCAGATCTTCCATCACCATGTTGTCCTGCTTTTCTCCCCTCTCACAGCCTCATGCCTTCATC
>JASGAT010395763.1:10803-39318 GCA_030220025.1 Chelon auratus
CTCTCCTTCCTCCCCCAATGTTTTTTAATCCTTCTCTTACTCATTTGTCTCCCCTCTCGTTTTTGGGCGGGTGAGTGATGAGGGGGTGTCAAGGGTGGGTTGTTTTTGGTTAGTCAACCATCTTGTCTCTGCTGGTGTCTCTTGCCTGGCGCCCTGCCATCTCCATCACCCTCCTACCCCCTGCATCTCCTCCTCTGTGCTCCTCCACCGTTCTGGACGCTGTAATGGATGACGGGGCAGATCCGGGTGGCCTACGGTGCCTCTGAAAGAGGGGCCACTCACACCGGGGACCGTTCCTGCAAAAAACAAGGAAAGCCCCTGCAGAGTAGCTGGTGGAGAGCCATTTGATTTGTCCTCCACTTTTCTCCCTGTTTTCTCCACTCCTCAGCTGCCTGCGGGTGTGTGGTCTCTCTTCGATCCTCGATGTTCGATGGCCCTCGTCTCTCAACCGGCTGAATGCGAAACTCTAAAAAGTGACGCAGAAAAAAAGGCCATCGATAAAAGGCCTGCGCGGAGGACGCGGGTCAGTCAAAGTCCCCCTTTTCTGTTCCATTCATCGGCTGGTGGAGGGTATCGAAGCAGGTGAATGTGGAGACGCTTTAGGCAGATGTTGGCCTGCACAAAAGGATAATGGGCCTCAACAAGGCCTTTCAAGTATTTACAGAACATTTACATTTACATTTCAGGCATTAGTCTGATCCTCTTATCCAGATCAGCCTCCATTGAGTTCAGCAGGAGAATGAGCTTAAATTCCTCGATCACTGACGTTACAAGCTCACAGTAGTAGGGGGTCGAGTTGTATGTCAGGACTCCAGAGACTCTTAAGAAGGAAAAGAAGAAGAAAGAGAGCCGAGAGAAGAAGCAGACATTTAGTTTTTTTTTTCTTTTACTGCAGTTGAGTGAATTTACCATAGCATTAAGCCTTAAACACAGTAAGTCTGGCATTTAGCCACCCAAAACTGTAAAAATTTTCTTCCTGGTATTCCTCAAACTATATTGATTTGCATGTGTTTTGTCTAACAGGTCTACATAAAGAGATTTAAGTAGAAGGATAGCCAAGTTTGGATTATTCTTATAAAAATCTGACCTGTTGTGTTTATAACTAAGCATCGACAGTAAATGCAAATAACTCAGATCTTGTAGAAAGAAGCATGTGGCAGGGATTTGAAGTGCAACTTCCCTTTCAAAAGACAAGTTTCTGCTTGCTTTCCTCTTCTTTCGAGATTTTTGGCATTTTTGATGCTAAAACCCGTGATAATGCCTTGCATGGGTTAAAATAATTTCCTATGATGCACTTCAGAATCTGCTTGCTTCCCACAGCGTTACTGCTGCTTTGATTACTTCCTAATTTCCCAAACTATGATTTGGGTTGAGGTTATGATAACAAAATGGTGCCTTAATTGCGCGTTGAAGAAGAATTTTGTTTATTGGCAGCGCAGTGCCTGGTTTGGTATAGAACAGCAACTCCTCTGGTTGGTTGGAGGGATTTGCTGATAACATAAATGAATGGATAATACTCACTGATAATAATTAATTAAGTAATTCAAAAAGAGAACCACGGGCAGCACAATGGTGTGGTGGTTAGCACAGATAACTCACAACAAGAAGGTTCTGGGTTCAAATCCATCGGCCTTGCTCATTAGGTTCATTGGTGATTCTAAATTGGCCGTAGGTGTGAGTGTGAATGGTTGTCTGTCTCTCTGTGTTAGCCCTGCGATAGACTGGAGACCTGTATGCCCAATGTCAGCTGGGATAGGCTCCAGCCCAGAACTAAAACATGAACACTGACAATTCTCATACTAACCCAGTAATACATCTAATTAAAGGACAGTTAAGACTGTCAAGATATTTCACTTTAAAGCAGATTTCCATTGGACTAGACTTTGACACATTTCAGTGCCTCTACCACAGACTCTTCTTTAATCCACTGGAGTTGTGTGCACTAACCTGGGGAATGTCACCACAGCCATAACATATTTATGTAGATTTATTCTTCTCTCTGAAAGTTGTATGACTAACTGATGGTTTATAGACAGCAATCATAATTAGAAATGACAGTCTGGAAGTTTATGACAGCACAAATGTTGTTCTTACTTGGACTCTTCAAAGGCCAGTCATCAGTTGGATTTGCAGTTTGAAGCTCTTACAGCACTGAACAAATGTTTACCCTAGGGTACTCACTCCTCAGGCCTGAGGACAATCCATCTTCCTCCTGGTCTCACTGGTCTTAAGCACGTCTCCTCAGAGCAGGGCCTCGGGTTGTGTTGACAGACCTGAGTTGTTGTACAAAGATCAGAAGGCTTTGGGTTGAAAAACGCAAAAATAGCTGCACTTTACCCATAATGGCTCATCTGGAGGGAGAAACATGTGAAAGCTGTGAGAGGTCAATCCTGTTAAACTGTGAAATGCCACAATTACAGCAGTTTCATCTAATTGGAAACAGGTTTGCTTTCAAACCGTCACTGAATGCAGGATTTAGGTTGAAACCAAAGGCGATAACTCAGTTCCACAGGTCAGAGGAATGGGTCTCTATTGTATAGTATATATGTCCATGTTATTGTTTTTATCGTCCTGGACAGATCATTTTGTAATTTGAAAACAAGGCAAAAACCCCAATCTCAGCAAAAATCCTAATGTAGCATTTGCACTAGCAGTGAGAGAGCGTCAACACTTTTTTTGTTGCACCTCTGTGACAGTGACGTAACAACAATCATATGTATTTGCATCACTCTTTGTTATATACACAGACGATGCACATTTTAATGCCCTCATTGATGATGTTGCAGAATAGTTGGGTAACCCTAATGGCAACACGGCAACTGTATCACTGGCAGTGCTAACAGACTTGTAGCTTTTGCCACAACACACCATAAAGCTGCAGTTGTCATCCCTTACCATTTGTTTGTTATTATAGATTCTGCAAGTGGGCTAAAAATTACATGTCTGACCTGAGGGTGGTCAAGGTTCTCTAATATCTGAAGGGTATATCCTCAGAGGACCATGAATGCCATTAAGGAAATGTCTGTGAATGCTGCCTGTTAAATATTTGTGAATTGGAGATTTTGTTCTTCTGAGTTTAGCAGGTATCTGTATCCTGTTGCTCTGTAGACAACTTCATAAAATATTTATTCATGATCACACTACTTTGTTAAAACACATTAATCACACTTAAATCTGTTTTATGTACCCCAGTATTATATATTTCCGGTTTGTTCAACATGTCAGCTACTCAAAAAGCGCCCTGCTCAATTCTTAACATGACATTCATCAGAATGACAGTAAATATTTGAGAGTCATTTGGCAGGGGTTTGAAGCTGCACAAGCTGCTCAGAAGACCAGATGCTACACTGTGTAATACTGCTCTTAGCATAGTAAAAGTTTTACTGTGACTACACTTCAGATTCTGCTTGCTTTTCACAGCATTACTAAACCCATTACTTCAAGATATCCCAAACTAGAGTTAAAGTCACCATAACAGAACGTGGATATGTTAATTGCAGGTGAAACAAGCAACAACAAAAACTTTGCCAGCCCTACTGCGTTAAAGTAAGCGAACACACTTCGAGCAAACACACACCTGGGGTGCTTTACAATATGCTAACATATCTCCTTCCCACAGTCACATCTTAGTCAGACTGAGGGGCTGAAGCTGCTAATAATATGCTAATTATTACATTTATTATCAAAAAGTGATTGACTAATTTTCTGTTGATGGTTTCAGGAATATGTTTTCAAGATATGTAGCAAGGCAGGGAGGCCCCATGTGCAAGACACACAGTCCCAAGAGACAAGGCTGAGCAACTGAAAGTAAATTTAATGACAACTTAAAAAAAAACAAAAAAGCAACAAAAGGTGCTGCGGGGATTGCAGGGTAAACCAAAAACACAGAGCAGACCAAAATCAACACAAGTAGAACAGGAGGACCTGAACAGGGACACAAGGGAACATACACAGACAAAGAACAAAGGGAAAGGCAGGACTACGCTTTATATACACATGGGCACAGGGGTTGGTGAGACGGGTGAAACTAATGAGGGCTGAGCACACAATCAAACAATCAAAGGAGGACAACACAGGAAGTAAAGCGGGACAAGAAACACAGAGGAAAATAGAAGCAGGAAACACAAAGAAACCAAATAGGACACAGCAGAGCTACCAAAAACACGGGATCAACACAAAAATTATTCAAAGGTCCATATGACACAAGTAAGACTCTGATGAAGTGAAAATGATTGGTTTGAAGCACGGCAGGCATGCATTTGTCTCGGTAAGCTGGTTGTAATTCCCTCCTATCTGTGCAGGAGACAACTGCTTCCTCATCTCTTTGTACTACTGCCTACATGACTGGCACAAGAGCCCAGGGGTACAGGGGATAATGGAGGTGGGATAGATGGCAGCTGGTGGTTCCCCCATCACAACAGCTGCATGTGGAGAGTCAGGCGCTGATTTAGAGCAGGCCAAATGCACAATATCAGACAAATTTATAAATAACTTAGGAGCCTGACATTCAACAAACGATTCAAGAATGACAAACGCCTTCCAACTAGAATCACATTTAAATAAGACAAAGCAGTGTTTTCATAGTCAGATAATGATGAGGATCATTAGTTTAGATTGCGAAGAGGGAAAATCCAGCAGAAGTGTGTCAAGGTTAAAGGAGGACAAAGTGTAAAATCCATAATTTCCTCTGTGTCCCACCCCCCACTGCTAATTTCAATTAGGTCATCCCTCAAAATAGTCATGCATCCCCAAGGCGCCATCACAAAATGTCGGCCTGTTAATGAGTTGGTGGTTGTGCTGATGATGTTCGCGTGCTTGCACTGAAGCAGCACGGTGGACCCGTGCAGGTGAAAAAGCAATTAGAGTTTGGCTGCCTACCTGCAGCTCCTGGTGCCATCTGCAGATGATGAAGCGCTGACATTGTGTGGAGGTCTGCAGTGGAGGCGGGACGTCCTGCTGAGAGACAGATCGGACAGGTGAAAGGGTTGTCACTACAGAGGACTCAGTATTGGCTGCCTGATCGAGACCAAAGGATGGTTTTTATGTTATCGGCCAGATGCTACAATTACTAATACATTACTGCAGTAATGAATTTGTTATTAGTTGGTACTTCTACTGACTATATGCTTGAAAGAATGTGCAAAACTCTGTTAATAACATAACATAATATAATATGCAGACATAGTAGGATGGGGCTTGACCTGCAAACAATTTAAGTAGTCCATGATGACAGTGAAGGCAACGTACAGTGGAAAGTCTGTTGGGAAGGAGGCTGACTACTTCCTGTTGTGAATGGTGTCAGTGAATCAGTGATATGATTCTTACAGATTAAAAGCAGTATGATTGGAGGATAAAACTGTTGAAACGCAGTGAAAGGACTGTGGATATGATATACATACTATCAATGAGTTGTTGTGGAAGTGTCATTGTGTTTGAGCAGTTAAAGTTGAGTTTCTGTTCAAATAATTTCAGACTAATGACAGAGCAGCTGGACTTGGTTGGCTCTTTCCTCTAAAGCAGACTTAAATCTGTCCAGTGAAGCCTCATTGGTTTCGACTGATGCTGAGTGAATCCAGCGCTGTGCATCAGTGACAAGACGAATGACTTGTTGGCATTTGGACGCGAGCAATTCTATACTTGTCTGCTTTGTTGGGTTCTCACCTCATGTCCTGGAGCAGTGAACAGCTTCTAACTGCCTTCTTTTGAAATCATACAACTCTACAACTATTTTGTAACATCAAGAATTGTCACTATGCTTCAAGGTAATAGAAAGAAAGCAGTCAGTGTACTAAAAAGCAACATTTGTTGTTTTTATTCTTGTATTTTTTGCGGGTACTTTTTGACTATGTGAGAAAAACGCTGCATTTAAAAGGTCTGCATTGGGTGCTTTTTTTTACATATTCCAACGGAACTGAATATTACAACTTCCTTTTATTTATGAAGTTAAATAATACAAGTTTTTCCTAAGTGTATTGCTGTCAAAATTGGGCTAAGTTTATAAAGAGAGCTCGATGCATTCACTGTCTGTGAGTTTGCTCAGGGTAAAGGCTGCTGCCTGTTTTCCCTAGTTGGCAGCTTGGAATTACGACATGACTGGAATGCAACATTATAATCCTCAATTTCATTCAAAAAATTGTCTTTAGCTACATGCTCTTACTGTATGAACATCATTGAGACTATCCTCCTGAACTTCATCCTGAGCTGCAGAGTAAATAAAATGTAAATCAAAAGTTTTTTTTTATATAATCAACAGGGCTTTACATACACACTGACACTTCCTCTCTCATTGTCTTTCTTGTGGGATACAGTGTTGGCACTCTCCTTCGTCCTTTCAGGTCCAGTGTTTAATTAAGTCGTTTTTCTGTTTGAGAAGCTTTTCTTGGGGCCTCTGACAAACTGTTTCGTCACTGTGTGTACGATTAGATTGGAACCACGTCTGTTGGAACCAAAACAGCTCCTGCTAGGAAGAGAGGCTTTATACACAAGGAAATCTGGGGGAAGAAGGAAACTCTCTTCGCTCTCTCTCTCTCTTTCACTGGCAATTAGTAATTCCATTTAACAAGACTTCTACTGTCTTCATTACAGTTTTTTTTTGTTGTTGCTGTAATTACTACTATCCACCCTGCCTACTGACTGAGGCCCTGTTCAGACCTGGTATTAACATGTGTCCTAAGTGATTGGATCAGTAGGTGTGTTCACACCTGGCAATAAAATGCAGCTCACGTGCAGCATGAGCCACTACTTGAGATCTGATGTCTGTTTTGCACTCTGTATACAAATGAACTACTTCAGGATTTCCGGCGCAGCTACATAACACTCTAACACTGTACACATACAAAATTGTGGAACATAATGAGCTTTAAAGTCACCCGCTCACTGAAAGCACGCATGTTAAGTTATTATTTATTCATTTCCACCCTGACTTGAGTTACTTTAGAGTCGTTCACTAAGCTCACATTGTTACCAGAACCCTTAAAGTGGGCTACAAAAGAAACAACTCTGGTAATAAAGTCAAGAAATAAAGACTTCTGTCTTTTGCAATTTAACCCCACATGGCTACTTTGCGTAGCCTACATCAACAAGAACACACTGCTAATTAACAACATGCCACTACAATCATTGACTAGCTGCAATGAGTTACACACGGCCTATGCGATCATTTTGTCCCGACCTTTTTATTATGTAGTTAGTTACTTTAGAGATCACTCAGTATGCTGTTGTTTTTGCAGGATTGCAACTGTCCTACAGCCTTTGCTTTTGTGTCCAGTGTGTATTATTCTGCTCCTGAAATTAGCCTCCTTGAATTGTACAACTTCTTCCTGCTTGAGCAACAACCAAATGTTATGGGGAATTAATAGGCCTTTTAAAACAACTCTATATTTGTGAGTCATTTTTAAAGATTTTGTCTCTTACACAGCTTTTAATACACAATCATTTTGGAGCATGCGGTTTGTGCTGCCCGGTAAACACTAAGGTGTTTCTGTTATTTAACCTACTCTTCTGACTAAAATAAGGTTGTCAAAGAAATAGAAACACGTGTCAGTACAACACAGTACAATTCAGTAGTACTACAGTTCAACCAGCAGCTCTGTCAGTTATTTTAAACAGATGCCATAAAGCAGGACTGATATTTTAGAATGCATACCTTTTCACTAGCGTACCTAATGCACTGGCAAGTGAGTGTAATTTGGGTGGTCAGATGAAACCCACATGTTCCTCAGTTTGTCTGACTTTTGGGGTCACATTGCCTGTTGTAGGGATCAAGCCCACAACAATTTGATTTTTGAAAACATTTCTCTAAACATGAGGCCATGTGGACGCCATTCGGTTACCTCCCAGACTTAAGGAAAGTCTTTAGAAGAAACCTGTGTGTATAACGACTAAGGCTCTTGAGTCTCCCCCAGCACACTGCAGCTTTGTTGGCTGATTGATGCCAGCGTGCGCCACATGTGACCTACATTTAGTGTTTTTTTTATTTAATTCGCAATCAGCAAACGGCTAAAAGCAAAGGTTTTAAACAAATAAAATGTCTCAGAGGCCTTTGTGTTGGAGCCATTCCCTTCTCAATGTGTCTGTAAATCTTCCTCTTCCTGTAAACAAGCCGCTGTGAGTGGGAGCTCTGTGTTTAAACATCCCGGTAGCTCTTCTGAGTGTTTGGAGCCGCTGGCTATAGAGGTGACTGCTGGGCAGACGAACAGAGAGGAGAGAGGCAGTTTTTAGGTTTCAGCTGGAGGATTTGCAGTAGACTGATGGAGCAGCATAGGCTGGCACTTAGTGAACAGTGGGCAGGTACCCAGCAGACATTAACAAGCTTAATATGGTGTTGAGGGGACAGCCCAGGTCAGTACTTAGAACTGGTCTAAACAAAGAGTGGAAGATGAGAGAACATCTGCCTTGCTCTTGAGCTTTTAGTCCCAAAAGTCGACTTGTTTTTTACTGAAAAAAGCCATACTATATATAAAAAATAAAGTACCGTGAAGTGATCTTTGATCCTGGCTGGTAAAAGCCTTTCTTGCCTTGAAATGATACAGTGTGCAGAAATGCACAAAATCTGAGATAAACCTGTTTCTTGGCCATGCTAGCAGTGCACCCATGGGGTTGTTATTTCCTTTGCTCTAACCTGAAATATCTAGACATATCTTGATGGACTGCTGTGAAATGTTGCACAGGATGAGTCCCACTGGCTTTGGTGAACCTGTGACTTTACTTTTGCTATGAAGTAGTCACAGGAAATGAGTCAGTGAGCTTAATGCTTACCGTTATCATGTCTACAAAACAAGACACTGGCCCTTTTCACAATCAATTTGAAATATTTCAGGGAGTAATATGACAGCAGTCCTGCCAATACCCTCATACTAAATTCAACCAACAGAATTGCAGGTGGCACTAATGCTAAACTAAACGCAGCAGTGCACTAGGCTAGGGGTTGTAGAGACTAGTCAATCAGTCGACTTCTCTCCTGTGATATGACGCTTTATGTATCATGTCGACTAGTCGCTGATCATGGCTGCCTCCTAGAAGACAGGTGAGGAGCCCAGTGGATCATCAGTTCATCAAGTGTGTGGAAATACTTCACTAAAGATGAAGCCCCTTCTACCGTGACATGCAGACTATGTAAGTCAGTCCTGAAATACAACAAAAGTCCTACTGCAATGCACAAATCCTCTCGACAGCCGCCAATTAACAACTTCACCAAACGTCCTGCGGTAACAGAGAGAAGGAGGTTACACATCAACAATTTTCTGGTGAATTCCATTGTCTAAAGTTATTAGACTTTTAGGCGCAGGACACACAGAAGGCCTCAGAGAAATATCGCTACGCTGTCCCATCTTACAACACACTTGGCCTATTGATGGTGCTGAGATGCTGCCTGTTTTTATATAAGCTATACATATCTGCAGTGCACATTAGCTGTCTGTTCTCAGTATATATATATATTGAGGTGAAGAAAATAGATTTCAGTGCTGCAAAGCATTACTGTATACTGTGTTTTTATCAGTGAAGTCGTCAGCGATTGGTCGTTGTCGACTTTCACCACATAAGAGTCGACTTTAAAAACTCTGAACTCGTGCAACCCCTACAGCACTGCAGCAGACAACACGACGGCAAGCTGAACATTTTATGTAAATGATGCACAATACTTAAAATTCAGCAAGGAAATTCATTCAGCATGACCTCATACATGGAATTAGAATGTATTTAACCCTGGTGTGTACCAGACTACTGGACCAAGACCATTTGATGTCTGGGTTCCAGATGGAATCTGGTTCATTTAAGGTTGTTGTAACATGGTTTCAGAAGACTAATGTCAGTGTAAATCATTTGGTAACCATGGTAACAATTGTGTATCACTATCTGAGTTCTCTATCTCCATACATACATATCCAGAGGTTTGTTGTAGTCTCTCATTACTCCTGTAAGTCTTAATATTAGACGTGACGTTGTATCAACACATTTATTTTCCCCATTTTGTTTTTAACCCCTTTGTCCAGATCAAGTTAACTAAACTACGGGTTGACCCATCTTTTAACCATCACTTTCGTCTTTTATTTACATGTAATTCGTCATTTAATTCCACTCCACCTTTTCCTCACATTATTGTCCTTTTTAAGTTACATTCTTACCTGATTCCATGCTGCTGAATCCCACTGAATCTGAATCTTATTTTGTTGTGTGGTGTGCAGGACTGAAACACTACTGCGCTGTCTGGACTTCAGAAACTCTATCGACAAGACTTTTATTGTTCATGTTTTATTATTTTTATTGTTTTTTATTATTTATTAAGTTACTGCTTAAGTGTCACCTAAAAATGGCGTCAGCTGGCAACACACAGAGTGAAACGGACTAACTACTGTATCGGCTGGCTACTGTGTATTTGGCTGCAGTCCAGAGAGGCCGATGATGGAAACTGTAGAACATCAGATCCATTATTCATCAGCACTCCCCCCCCCCCCAGAGACACAGGTCATTTGTTTCTGACTACAGGCACAGGACACACATGAGTGCAAGAACACAAACATACACAACACATACACACACAAATCTCTCAGAGAGCTGTTCGGTCTTATCACAAGTTCAGTTCCAGTGAAGCTGGTGTTGGAAGATGTTGACCAGAGACATTACATTGTCGCTAAATGTTAAACACACACACAGCTTACCACCGAGTGTGTCAGCTAGAGGAGGCCGAGTCCAACCTGTTTGATTCACAGCATTGGTTGCATTTCCACTATTGTGTTTTCTATATTCTAAGCTTTTCCCCCCGCATCTCCTGACATCCATCCTTCCATTCACATTATCTATTACTGCTTATGCTTTAAAGGTCCTGGGGGGCCGGAGCCCTATCCCTGCTAATAATGGGTGAGATGTGGGGTACACCCTGGACAGTTCACCAGTCTGCCACACCCACATGCTTATGTGCATGTGGGTGTGGCATGGTGAGTCTGCCTCACTCACATGCACATGAGCATGCATGTGAGTGTGGCAGACTCTCCATTAGCTCTGGCTTCTTCCCAAACCCACGCAGGCACTGGGAGAATCAGAAACTCCCCACAGGAAGACCCCAGCTGGCCAGCAGGTTCTAACCCAGAACCTTTTTGCAGTGAGGCGACAGTGCTAACCACCGTACTACCATGCTTGTGTTTTGTTAATTTGCATGTGTTCTGGATTTTATTACAGATTTGGCTAAAAGACTTTTTCATTATCTATGACGGCTTATCCTCTAGAGTGTCGTGGGGGCGTTGGAGCCCATCTCAGCTGCCATTGGGCAAGAGGCAGGGTGCACCCTGGACAGGTCGGCAGTCTATCGCGGGGCTAAGAGAGAAAGACAAACAATCCACACTCACATGCACACCTACAGCCAATGTACTGTGCTCCCGTAAACGTTTTCAAAGTGTAAGTCTGAAATAAGTTTACATGGATGTTAAAGCAAGCAGCAATTACTGGAACATTAAGATAATAACAATATAAAGAACACAGCACTTGTTGCTAGATTAAACTCTGTAGCAAGAAATACTAGCCTGAAAGCCAGACCAACTTCCCCACACAGAATGTTTCTGTGGGGTGGGGGGAAGATGGTCTGGACTCACTCCATTTGGAGATCATGCTCAAGATTTGTTGTAAACAGAACAGCAACCTGAGCACTGTGGAGTTGAATTCAATTGCATCAGAATGCCTCTCATTGGTGGGAAGACTATTCAATTGTGTGTAGTTATTTTTTTTCTCTGTACCAGTTGAAAGACACCCGATAATGAAATCCCAATGACATGTTACCAGATTCTTAATCACATAGCTACACCCGGCTAAAGTACTGCACTTAAAGTGTTTAGACTCATCATGCATTACCATCAGACACGTTCCTCATTAGTCATAACCCAAATTTATTCTTCAATAGAACAAATGCTATCTAGGTATTATCTATCAGATAATACCTCAGAAATTTGGTACTGCTGTAGAGGAAAACTTGTACTCAAACATTTCATGAAGTTAATATATTAATGAATGAATCCTTTTTAAAAGTGTCACTACTTTACATTTGTGCTTAAAACGTTTTTTTACCATAATTGGGTGATCTTATTTAACTTCTCTCTCAGTGGGAAATACCATGCATTCAGTCAGGAATATTGATGCAACAGAACAAATTTATATTTTGTATCTTAAAACTGTGTCCAGAGTAAAGAGCGAAAAACTAAATTTGTCTTTCTTGTGTCATCGCTCAGCCCCTATTGACTGGTCTGGTTACAAATGTTAGTTCATGCATCTCTCAAAGTTTATTTTGACATTTATTAAAAATATCTGGGTGCTGGATTTGTGGATTGTCTTCAGCACATCTTAATAATCTCGTTGAACTCTCCTTTCCTTTTTGACTATGTCTGAAAACACTGTCTCCAGCTCCAGCATCCACCTGACATTTATTTTTGAAAATATTCTTGTTATACTTGTACGGGTAAATGTATGATAGGCAAACACATCCACAACACAATGGACAGACAGTTCCAGCTATATAAAAACCCAACGCTATAATACTCTTTACTACAGTAAAGCTGGGGTGCTGAAATCTGATTTTCTGCCTTCAATTCCTGCCGTGCAAGTTTCATGTGAAATCATCCTCTCAGCACCTCTGCTTCTTTCAAGTTTCTGCCTCCTTTTAGGGCTGATGGGTTCACCCTGTAGATAATCCAGAGCTTTTGTTCTTTGCCATTTATAGTTAAAAGGGAAAGATGAGAGCAGCTGATCGATGAGCAGAACGTCAACCCTGAGGCCTCTGTCGAGTTGATGAGTTTAGTTTTCCACAGTCGGTTCTCCCGTGTGTTAAAGCTCCCAGCAGCGATCTGCTCAGGTTTTGTGGGTAGAACTGACTTTTCATTTGTCTAATGCCTGCAGCTCTGTGACAGCACACTTTGATTTCCTGTTGGTGGTCTTCTGCTGAGTTTTTATAGGGAATCTTCTGTATATACTGAAAATCTAGCCAGAGCACTTTGATGAATCACCACCTGCTGTCAGACGCTTACAGAGGTCAACTCAGTTTTGCCACCGCTCTTTTTTGTTTTCTTTCACCAGATATAAATTGTTTCTAGCTCCAAAAATAGTAGAATTCTCTTTAAACAGGAGATAAGAAAATAAAAATATTTGGTTTTTGGATGGCAGATGGATTCAGAAGTGATTATGGTCGTAACAAGCAAATTGAGGCTGAAGCTAATTTGGCAAAACCTTAAAGTGCTGTCTTAATGACAGCTGGTCCAAACAATCCCTGGCTCCATGTAAAAAGTGTCAGCTTCCCCTGTAAATACTAAGTCATTTTAGCCTCAATATGATATCAAGCCCTCTAATACGGCCGGCGGGGATTTTAGAAATTGCCAACCCTCTCAGACAGGAGCAGTGTGAAAAGCAACAGTCTGCACTCCTTATTTGGAGGGGCCTGGCTCCGAACGGAAAAGGTGGCGCTAGGCATAAGCTGCATCTTCAGATCAGCTCCAACATAAACCAGTGGGCGATGCTACCGTTCACTTCATTAATTTTTACAGACAGTGTGGTCTGAAATAAGTCAGCATGGCAGACTTACACTTTATGTCTGACCAGGAAATATTTCAAATTTCATACATTGCGTAATAGCAGAGGTTTTCTGCTCTGTAGTTTTCCTCTGTGACTGTTGACAGGTGAGGCTTATGACCTCTGAAGTGTAAAACATCCTAGCTGTTCATGCATTCTCAGGGCTAAAACATCCCATGATATATTTCTGCCTCGAGTCAAGCTTTCCAGTTAGAGCTTGCTTCATCACTTAATACAAACCACACCTCCTTCAGCAGTACTGGCAGCCTCCATTCCTGCTCTCCATTTCCCAGTCTGCAACGCATGTCATATATAACCATATATCAGTGACTAACCTGAAGCATTATCGATCTGCATTAATCTCCGAAGTCTCAAGTCAATTATCAGGGAAATGAGAGACCAGTGACGTCTTTCCTTGGAAGGCAGGGAGAAAGGAGGTCAGCTTAAAAATTGGACTATATCTGGAAAAGATGGTTTAAGAGCTGAAATATACCCTCACGTGACTACATCGGTTCTTAAAGAAATAAAAGTCCAGACTGTCCCCAGATTAACCTGCTGTACCCTTTCAATCTTAGCAGTTGGTAATACTCAAGCCACCCCCACCCTGCTCAGACCCTGGTCCTCTTGGCATCAGGAGCAGAGGGGCAGGGATTCTGGTGGATGTCGCGGGTGGGAGAGGAGGGGTTGTCACACATTCTGGCGTGGGCACCAGTTCTCACCCCCACAGCCTGTGGACGTCCTGGCTCTACCAGCGCTCGGCTAATCCTCTTATTCAGCGTCCGGCTTGAGGCTGCGGGGCTCCCACAGACCAGAGCGCAGAGCCGGCCACTCTCCGCTGAATAAACACACTGACACAGTTGTGGTCTTTTTCTCTCTGTACAGACGTTGAGCAAGAGTCCTCCATAGAATCTATTCTGCTCATTCAGTCTTTTCCAGTAGAACATAAGCATGTGCCCCCCAGAACCCATCCTCAAGAATTTACATCCTTCCTATTCCTACTCAGTCCCCTTCCCATCTTCACCTCCTTCTACCTGTCGTGGATTCTCGATAGATGCTTTATTTATCACGTGGGAAACTGGGTAAAGGTTTCTGTATTAACCTGGAATCAAACCCAGGTCAACTGCTTGGGAACGACTTGCAGCTAAGAATCAGTTCTCGTCATTTGTTATAAAGAGCTGTTTAATAGATTTGGTTCGTTCGCAAACGTCACAACTATAACTATTTGCAAGCATTGATCACACACAGACCTCAAATGGTAGCAGCATCGCGTAGTGGATTGTCAGGTAGCTAGTCCATTTAGAAAAAAACTACAGCCATGTGTGGTGTGTGGTACATGTGCTATTTGCTTACAATGAAATGAAACACGCTACACAAAGTGGAACTGTGGCTAAACGGATTTTCATTAGTTTAACCGTTATGCATGGTGCAAAATGAAAAGTAAGGCTTAGAGAGTTTTTTCATCCGTTGAGATGTTTCACTCAAATTTCCATCTCTCGAGGAAAGGTCACAAGACCACCAGTTCGATTGTGTGAATGTCTTTTAATAGCTATTGAGACTGTCTGGATCAAAGTGCTGGAACAACCAACCCAGAGTGTTGACATTCATAACTCCACATGATGCTTTTAAGAAACCGCACATTAGCTGGGAGGGATTCGGGTTGGGATGTTCTTTCTTCTGTACAATGATTTCATATCAGTGCTTTAATGAACGCCGCTCCCTCTAGGGGACTTTTAGAATGCTGCTCTAAATTTTAACACAGGTACTCTGTGCCAGTCTCAGCAGGTGTTTTCTTTGTAGTCATTGTTGGGGGAGAAAAAAAAGGTTTCTCATGTGTCAGGTATTGTCACTACGCTGGTGTGGTCTGTAACTGAAACCTGCAGCGTTTCATGTGTGCATGTCGGATGAGTCGTGTTTGTCCTGCAGCATAGTGGAGTGGAAATGGTGGAGTGAAACTGAAGCATCAGATGCTCAGTCAACACAGAGGTAATAATCCCTATACAATCTATACGGTATACAGTATGCTATTAAAAAAATTAAATATGAAGTAAAAAAATAAATATTTCATTTTCCATCTCGTCCTATCTATATCCTTTTCTCTCACACCAACTACCTTCATGTCCTCCTTGACTCCATCCATAAACCTCCTCCTTGGTCTTCCTCTAGATCCTTCGACCAATATATTCACTATCCCTCCTCTGAACACGTCCAAACCATCTCAACCTGGCCTCTCTAACTTTAACCCAGCTGTCCCTCTAATGTACTCATTCCTGATCCTATCCATCTTGGTCATGCCCAGAGAACCTCAACATCTTCAGCTCTGCTTCCTCCTGTCATTTCCTCAAAGCCACTGTCTCTAAACCATACAACATCGCTGATCTCACCACTGTCCTGTAAACCTTTCCTTTCATTCTTGCTACTATTCTTTTATCACACTTTTCTCCATCCATTCCACTTGCCTGCACACACGTGTTCATCTCTTTTCCACACTCCCAGTTGCTCTGGGCCACTCACCCTAAGCAGTTAAAGTCCTGCCCCTCTGCTCCCCGTACCGTTCCACTCGGGTACCTCTCGTTCACACACGTATTCAGTCTTATTACAGCTGACCTTCATTCCTCTTCTTTCCAGAGCAAACCTCCACATCTCTAGATTTTGTGTGTGTTAACCCAGTCTGAGATTCTTAAGAAAAAAAGAAAATTGTGACAATGAAGAAATATTTGTGAGGCCAGGAGTAATGTGACGCTTACAGTTTAAATCCTCAACAATATACTGTATACTGTCTCATGAACAATTTGTGCAACTACTACAATTCCAACATTCCGAATGGGCTTTTTCTAGTTGTTTGAAGTTTAAAATGGACAGATTTTCATTTGCTTTTATAGGTTTAATGAAGGGTTTTATTGCATTAAGCTTTTATTTTGGAAAAGTTATTCATAGAAGTTATTTCCTGTCACATCAGCAGCTGTGCAGCATCAACTACAATATTTAAAGTATTCACATTTGACATTTGAAGTTTTCTGCTCTTAAGCCTTTTACAGTCATGTGATTGAAACCATTTCATGACACAGGCAGAGTGGATTTCGACTTAATACACATATAATTTTAGCATTATTCAAATCTAAAGTTGAAATCTGCACCCAACAAACTCGTGCCTGAGCATCTGAGCATATACACATTTGCAAACATGCACAACACGAAGACAACGAGCTGTTTAGCTTCTCTGGTTTTCAAACCTCATATTGCCAAGACTTTTCTGATCCTAAACACTGTTGGATTTTTGCAGAAGCCCTTCAGTCAGCAGCTACAGAGTTTCTTTCCAGGTCTTGCCAATTCTGTTGTGTGCAGCTCAGTAGTAGAAGAGTCACCTGAAGCATTTAGATCGCTGCAGATCACTGGCTCTTAAAGCAGCACTAGTGATGGGGGGGGTGACAGCCAGAGCGTGGAGGAGAAAGATGAGCTCAGACTATAATCCTGTTGATAGTAAGCACTGATGGAGGGAGAGACGCCAGAACTATGCCTGAACGAACACACTCACACACTTTCATAGACCTCATGGCTGGATTAACCTGCTGCAGGACTTCAGGTCAAAAATTGCAGCCCTGTACCCTGGCTCTTGTCCAATGACAGCAGGGATAGGATGAGTGGCCCCTACTGGCCCCCCCTAGACATGGAAGTTTTATTTCTCCAGAAACCAGGCACAGAGCCCTAGAGCTACGGTGATTTGTAGGTTAACAACTAATTGCAATTAATTGGCAACAATTTATAGAAGTGATTATTTTAAGTTATTGTTTTTGCAAAATCCCATATATACTTGTGGGAATGTCTGCTAGTTATAATTACATTTAGAATTTTCTGTGACATCATATTCAACAGTTTTGGGTTTGTTTTACATCAGTCAATTAATCTTCGCCAGGCATAATTAAATTAAAATAATAATCATTGATTGATTGACATACATTCCCTTTCCCATAACCGCCTGTGTAAGTGAGTGAGGAGCACCCAAAACGTCCTTATTCTGATGTCAAACACACACGCAAACACACACCCACGAGCGGACACACAAACAAACTAATAAACCCGTGCTGATATACAGTTCAGAGAGCAGACAGGTGTTCCATGTCTGCTATTTACACTGTCTGGTATTTCCACTTAACAGAGACGTGACTTCCAGCTTCCTGTCTGTCCTGACCCAGCTGACTGCTCTGAGGTCACACAAGGAGAAACAGGAGGCAGCATAGGGAGTCTTAGATTACTACTCTCCTTCAGTCTGCACGTCAGCACAGCCAGTATCTTAGACATTTTTTAAATCCAACAAAAACTAGGTGTAAGAAAAAATAGACTATAAACAAAGTCTTTGTTTTGAATGGGTCAGAGACATCTCGACTTTGCGCCCTAACTTCTGTCCAAACTTTGATTTACAGCACATCCTTCACGATTCTTAAGTGACAAGAGGCAGAAAAAGTAAAAACACCCCCCCCAAATCACAGAGATGCCAATTTGCACTGGTTTATCATCACAGGACCTCTGTGTTAGGAGAAATAGGATAGGTAATTTGAGGTGTCACTTTTACTTTACAAATTATCGACATGGCTGATTCACACGGGATTAAGATCACAGACGTCCTCCGACATTATTACAAATGACGGGAGGTCCCCAGATAAAACTAGTCCCATGTGAATAGGGCTAAAGTCGCATGGAGTTTTATGTCCATCCTCATTTTCAAGTTCTGTCTGTCACCAACCGCTGTCTCTGAAAGAATGAACTGAACTTTAACTGAACCCCTGAATTAACTGGTCCAATTTTGCAACACTGTTGCTTGTGTGAAAGAGGAAATTTGGTTCTGTTATACTGTAGTAAAAGTCAGATGGTCTCCAAATAATTCAATTATAGCTGTTGGTGTCTGGGGCAAAATGTTGGACAAACAGATGGATGACCTCAAACCCGAGGTGATAATGATGCGGAAACATCCTCCCTTCACTGCGGGCGGAATGAAAGCTGCTTCTTGTTTCTTGAACTTCTTGCCTCTGACCTTTAAATTAGAGGTCATGACCCTGCCACAGCCTGAGTGCTGGAGGTCAGTGATTAAGTGAAAGCGGTAGAGTGAATAATACCACCAGGGCGAGGCCGTTGCTTTGAAAAATCAAGACAAGAAAAACGATGTCACTTCTTCCTACTTGCCCGGTTGCTTCTTTATTCCTGCCTTCTGAAGGAAACGAGCTGCGGCCTTACAGCAGGAGCTGTAACACAGCTGGAATGTGTTGCAGCGAATCACATTCATTCTCTGTTTAAGGTCATGCAGTGATTCACGGGAAAGTGACAGGGAGCAAGTTTCTGCCTCGTCAAGAGGTTTAGTTCCTGTTTGTTGGTGTCACTCTTTTATAACATAGACAGAGGGTTTCAGTCCCCTCTGCTTCACATCTATTCATTCAATCAGCCTTCTTTAGATGTCAGGATTAAACATTCTACACTTAAAGGATGAATGACTGGATCATTCTGTGATGTTCCAATGGACAAGAACAAAGTTAATGTTACTCTCTTAGTGGAAAGCTACAGAATTTTTCCCTGAACTCCGTTATGGTCGCTGATTAAGCATTGTCCCTCCAACAATCACATGCTTACTTGTATATGTTATATATACTTACCTTGTATATGTTAATTCAGTGAAACATGATAGAAAAAAGGGTCTAGGGTGTGAAAATACAATTCAGTTTTGTCCCTAACAATATTCCTATGCTGGTGTTACGTTTCATCATGCTATTGATTCAAACCATGCAGCCCAATCAGATCCAAAATTGTCAATAGTAAACAGTCTCATGCAGCCTTCCAGGTTTTGCAGCAATCAGGTTACTGGCAGCCTGCCTACAGTTCACCTGCTTTACATGAGCACCTCATCTATGAAGGTCTTCACACCGAGGGGTTGTGGAATTGAAGGTGCAACCCTGCAAACAATGTCTTCCCCCTGCAGACTGTCAAACATGTAATCCTGGATTAGGCTGCCATCATCCAGAGCTCAGAGGGAATAAACAGCACGCAGCAGGAGACCTCATCTCCTAATTTACTGCAGACTAATGCAGACATACCCCAACCAGGTCAGGTCGTGACATTACATTTGGAAAGGATGTTGTAAACACTCAGATGGTTTTCTGACTACATGATTTTCCTGGTTTAAAGTTTGTATCACAGATTTAATGGGAAAAAAAATACAGGGTCACTTAGCATTTATAAGTTTTAATCCATACGTACACATAAAGCTACAAATTTCTACAAATGGTTTCCTGCTAATATCAGGGTTTGTGTACAGTATTTCGGGGTGGATGCTTTTGCTGCTCCCTGTACTCCCTGTACTCCCTGTACTGCAGGAGAAGAAGCTATCCACGAAATGTTGAACCTGGCAGCAGGATTAGATCTGGTCCTATTCAGACAGCTCCAAACCTGATGTTGTTTGATAAGCCCTGGCTCACAGTGGGTGTTCGAGTTCATCTGCTTGTTCAGCTATTTCAGCTATTTTAGGATTTCCCTTCACCAGACCAAAGAGCCAGGACCAAATCAGGAAAGACAGCCCAACCAACAATTTGATTAGTATTCACACAATGATCTTTGCTCTTTGCTCAGCTTTATTCATAATGTATAATTGTATTGCATTTTTCAACAAGATTTGATTAACACTGATCATTATAATAGTTGCAGATTCCATGTTTACATTTGGGCGGCACAGGGTGAGCATGTGCTAGAGCTTCATAATCTATATTTAGTCATCAATTCATGCCACATAATAACTAATGCAAGGCAGTGGAAAAGTGGTTCTACAGCACATGGGAGTTGTAATATTAAATGTGTCTCTAATCAGACATACTTAGAATTCTGTTAGACTTAAATTAATTTATAGCATTGGTTAATTAGCAGAAAACAAAAAGTACAGCTCACACTGACAGGAATGTCATGAGTTCTGCAGCTTTATGTTCATAAACCAAATTTTGCAGCAAATTTGAATTTTAACTTGAACAAAAATGATTAGAGTAGTACAGCCAATTAAACTAGTTATTAGTTGCTAAATAGTTGTGAACCATAAGCACCAGCATCATGGAGGAAAAGCTATTAAGATCCATCCTGCGCGTTCCATGAATGCTTCATGGCACTCCATCTGATTTATTGTATTTCAGCATTGATTCATGTGCCTAGTGTGCCTGAAAATCTGATGGAATTTTCTAGGTAATCTAATAGGAGACTACAAACTTTATGTAGCATCATTTCTGTTGGGGGTACCTAAGATTATGGAAGTAAAAAATGCTCTTTTCTTTGCACGGAATAACAATTCTGTGTCATTAGTTGCTTGTGAAAAATCAGTTTTGTCCATGTTTCTCATTTTTTTGGTTCTACCCTACCAAGAAAAGAAGGTCTTGAGTTCGAGGATTTTAGAACTCAAGACCTGAAGAAAAGCCATGGTGCACACTGAAATACGATTCAAAATATAAGAAGAAATTAGAAGAAACATCAGTCAGCGTCTTCTGTACTGAAATCAAAGTGCATGTTAGGCCTTTTGGACAAAATTCCATTAATGAATTCCCTTCATTTTTGTAAGTGACTTCTTGTAAAAACACACCTCATCACATCGCTTTACTTCCCCTTTGTTTCATGTAACCTCAGTTCTGTTCTCAGTGTGTCATAGTCAGGCCCTCTGCTCTCTGTTATGATAATGAGGTGTCTAACACCCCCTCGGGGCATCGACTCCACTTCATTAACGTGACAGATGCCTGGACAGCCGCTTGGGTTAATGATGTCGCCTCATGGCTGTGAGTAGGTAGGGCGCAATATTGTAGATTGGTGAGTTGTATGGTACAGATAAACCATGGAGATCTTGGATTGTTAAGAAAAATAAATAGCCATAGTTTCTGAGTTAAGGCTTATTGTTTTTCACAGTTTTTAAATTAAATGTGTGTATAGAGAAGGGAAGAAATCTAGTGTAGGTCTGCTGCTTATGTCTTGCTTCCCGCTTACACAGGGCAACTCCAGAGGTCTTGTGCAGTACATACCTCAGCAGGTTAGACCTTTTTTGGCAAAATGCAAAGGACCAACAGCATATAGGCAGCAGTTGTGGTCGGGAAGAGAAGTTGGGGTATTTCTCATTCTCAGCCACGGTCTTCTAATCTCTTATCTTTTAGTGGAAGAAGAAGAACTGCAGCTTAAGAAATGCCAGCGCTATCTTTGACGCGCAGACGTATCGGTTGCTTCTCTGAGTCCGTCAAACATGTTGGAGCTCTGCAAATTATGTGGGTACCATAAGGGCTACATGTGGCCAAAAGTGTAATGGGCTGGAACTGATTAGACTATATGGTATCCATATGGCATCAGTGAAGGTTGATGGGGTGGGCCTTATTAAGTTCCTTGCAGGAAAAGTGCAATTTGGCCAAAAGATGCCTTTTGCCAGCCTGTTTTAACCCGAGCCGCCTTAATCGCTGCAGACATTCTCATCTGTCAAAGCAAGAAAATCTGAATGGAACTGAGCCATTTTTCATTCCATTTCATTTCATTCTGCTGTGAGAAAGGTCTATAATGAGTTGCATATGGGAACTTGATTGACAAGAGTGACTTTTTTGCACTTAACAATCGAGGCCAGTTCCCCTTAATTCAAAGAGCAACAGATGACATGTTCAAAGTTACATTACAGCAAATATTCAAAAATCTATCCTCTGCGATGTTTTACTAGGCAAAAAAAAATAAAAAAATCTTACTGCCATGCTAACAGCATTTTGAGGCTGTGCATTGTGTTAATGTTTATATTAGCATGCCCACACGATTGCAGTGATGATGCTGACATGTTTGTGGCTGGTATAATGTTTTACCTGTGTTAATGCTGCTAGATTACGAGTTCATGTATTTCGGAACCAAATTTCATGGCATCGAATAGTTGTTCAACCTCATTGTAAGGTCTGAAGAAAAATCTTTAGATATTGCATCTTATAAATTTGTTGTGGTGCGCTCAATATTTGGTGTAGGCACCACCTTAATATACTCTTTTCGTTTTACTGTTGTGTCCAACTTAGATGTGCACAATGAGCTGAGATTTGAAAACTGGAACATGGTTCAAAGAAATTAAGCTGAATCAAACAGTCAACATAAAAATGATTTAGTTAGACAGGAATGTCTTACTGATCCTCTCCGGCTTTGAATTGGTTCAGTAAGTGTTGATGTTTGAGGTCTGGTTTGGCAGCTGTTCACACTAACACACCTTAACAGACATTTGAAGGGGAACACCACATCAAATAAGATTAAACTGATAATAACACACTGACTGTTAAACCATAAAACTCATTATGGTCCAGCCCCATAACAAGTCTGTCAAAATGTGTTACAAACTTGTTGTCTAGATTTATCAAGGCCAACACATGGTTGAATAATAGCTACGCTCAGTGGTTTTAGGGTTTGTAATTTTTTTTTTTTTTTTTTTTTTTTACAAATTAATAACTTCCGTCACATTAAAATAATCAAAAGTCATAAATACATCATATGAACAAGCGTCTTTGACCATCTTTCTTTCTCTCTGTTGCAGCCGAAGGCTATGCATACAGGAATCAACGCAAGTTCTCAGAAGACATTGACTGGTCCTATGCAGGTGAGTCTCACATGAACGATCCCTGGTGACAAAATGAAAATACTGGAAGCCGCTGCAGTGCTCAGGAATGCTCATTAGATGGTCTGCAGGCAGAACATTCTTTACCTTGCATGTAAGACAACAACATCATCAGGTGGGAAAGTTTTAGTGTTGAGTGACGTCTCACTGTTAAGACTATGTAGTCTCCTGTGCCGTTATATTTTTACTCAGCACTTCATATCACCTGTTGCTGCAGGATCTGGGGTTATACTGCCTTAAGCTTCAGTTCATCTACAGCTCAGAAAATTCCAAGATGAAAATTCTAAATTCCAAGCACAAAGACTCGCCACACTGAATATGGACAACAACATGTCTGATTAGGAAAAAAAACACTTATTCTCATTTTCCCTGTTAGATCTGGCCTCCAGTTTTTTCTGACCACCCTACTGAAGACACCTAGATTTTCACAAATGTTCAGGGCAGCTGGTAACTATAGCACTTAGCACAGAAAATATTTTGGGGACAATTTTCAGATGAGGATTAATCCACATTTAGTGCTGAAGCAGTGATTATTACAGAGTGTCATCTGCACTGGTTCCAAAACTGTGCCCTGGTGGACTCCACAACTTGCAGGAACTTAAGAGATAGTGAGATAGAGATACTGTATGTAGAGGCTACTAAGGCTACTTCTCTTAAAAAGGCCACTCAGTTCACAGGGAAACTTTAGACACGTCTTGTGTCTGCAGGCTTCTGCTTGCATTGTGCTAATGGTTGGGTGTTGCTTTCTTGTTCGTATATGTGCGTATTTGAGCAAAAAGTGTGTGTCTCGCAGTGTGACTGACTGAAATCGCTGTTTCTGCTTTGGTGCGATCAATAAATGCTGAAACGACAATGTTAAGTGTGTATGTGTGTGTGTTACTGTTTGAGAGAGAGAGAATGGAAGCGCAGTAAAGCTTTTGAATATATATATGTAGGGAATAAAAATATGGTTATAGAAATAACCGTTGTCATTATGAATAAATACACTATTGAGTATAATATACAGCATTTGCTCCTATGATACCCACCCATGCATCAGCAATGGTTTTTTGGCCTATTATCCCTTCAACTTATTTAATTTTAATAAGACTCCATGGTGTCTTGTTGCCACATTGCTGCTAGTTTCTTCCTGTATGAATGCCCCTTAAGTAGACTTCTAGAAGACTTCTGATTACAAATCAGTGAACCAACTTCAGAGGGAAATATTACAGCTTTTGGCATGGACCACTGGTGGTTTTCAATCTTCAGTCTAGTATCAAAAGGCAATCTGGAAATGTGACTTCTGATCTTCCATTTACAGTAGCTTTGTCAATTACAGATTTCACTATGTAGTCCTTGATTTTTCCCCTCAGACTCTAAAAATTCATCTTCCCTGGTGGCCTTAGAGCATGTGACAAGTCTGCACTGCCATCCATAGAACCAATTCTATTAAGGGTCAGTGCCTTTTCCATGGCTAGAAATCAGCAATTACAAGCAGTTGAATGTACTGTTAGTTAAATGACAATGTATCCATAGTGTTTGGTCTGGCAATTGGTGTGGCAATTTAGTTTATCATTTTGCTCCATGTCAGTGAGACTTTGTCTTAGCTTCTATACCTTATGTACCCTTTAGTATGAATCATGTATTGTCATGAATGGGTTTCTCCTGCCTTTTGATCTGGATGAGCAGTAGCTGAAATCAAATGTTTGCTTTTCTCAGCTTTGCAGCAGCCTTGCATGTCCTGCTTCCCATAAGGAGTAAAGCATTTTGATAATTTGTCAATGCAAGTTCACTGCTTTCTGTGTATTTCTCAGAAGCTATCAGTGAATAGATTGACTAAATGATTACAATTTTATGAAGATCCATTAGTCTTTAGTTTACATTTGGCCTGGGGAGACTATCTTACTAGAGTGTAGGGAGGAGGCCAGGATGGGTGAATGGGTTGAGAAAACATTGGACTTAAAAATGCCAAGTGTTTTTTGGTTTCTTATTTCAAGGTTATTGTCATCCAGGACAGGCGGCTGCCATCCCCAGCAGTATGCAGCCTGACACAGGCACACACACAAAAAATGGTTTAGGAACAACTCAAAAAAACATGAAGAACAGCACAAGGTGTTGACCTGGCCTCCAAATTCACTAGATCACAAGCTAAAGTATCTGTGGGATGATCCACAGAGGCCCCTCCCCTCAAAACACAGGACCCAAAGGCCCCCACTAACAACATTCTGTCGCTATACAGGACACCCTCAGAAGGCCCATGTCCATTTTCTGATGAGTCACAACACAATATTAGACCTACACAATATTAGGAAGTTGGTCATAATGCTTGATTTGTGTATCTAGGCCGAAAAAATCCGAAAAATAAGGAAATGTAAATGTCAACGTTAAAATTTTCATATGCCACAAATTTGAGGTTCTTAAACAATTATAAAGTATAAGTCTTGGGTTCACTTCATTCACTCTGTATAAACATTGTATAGCTTCAATGACAACATTATAGAGGATAATGCATACTGTTTGTCATACTGCCATGATGCAGAAAATAATTTTAACTTTATAGCTACTTAAAGGGTAGTGAAGGTAAATATTTTGTGCTCAGAAGTTTATATTTAGTTATATTTATGGTCCTTTTAAAAGTACAATAAAGAAGTCAAATAAAGTACAAGAAAAGCTTCATGTCAAAGGGATAGCTGGCTTCTTTGAAGTGGAGTTGTGAGAGTACTTTTCCATAGTCAGTATATTATGTAAAGATACATAAAGTTAATCAGTAGAGGGTGGTCAGCATGCCCACAGTTGGGAGAGGCAGAGTAAGTGTATGAAATGTTTAGGATACCGACTTGAAGTGGTTTTGAATTGTAATTGTTATAGTTGAGGACACGTGAACAATCAAGTGCCACAGTATAAATGTCTTGCACCATAGAGAGCACCATTTTATTTAATCTATGTAAGATTCAGCAGGTATTTTAGTCCGCATTTGTGTGTGGCTGTTTTGATTTCCAAATAAAATACATCATACAAGTTAGTTCTGTGTGAGTATGACTCAATCCTAAACGCTTAGTTTGCTTTGAATATGGGTGTGATGGTAGAAAACCTAGCAACCTCACTGTGACAACATTTCAGGAGGCTGCAAATAGTCATAGTACCTGATCATTTTGACACTTTCTTCTTGCCGTGTAACCATTGTCCACAACATTGACTAAGAGAAGGAAAAGAAATTGAATCACACTTACAGAATTTTCTAAATCAACAAATTTTGTTGACAATCTCATGACCTCAACCCCACCGAACATTTATGGAGGGCTTGAATACTGAGAAAGACAAACATCCCTGACATCACAGGGAGCTCTTTGGAACATTGTCAGATCATGCTGGGGTAACGTGTGTCATCAGATCTGAACAACCTCACTCTGTGTAATGAGGAAATGTGTATAATACTGTAACTCATCCATGTTTTACACACAAAGTAATGAAGACATTGCAGAAGTTAACAGACATGTGCACCACCCAGGGAGCTCAGGAGGATTAGGTGCCTTGCTTAAAGGCATTTCAACCACAGATACATTTTAGTTAATAGACTAGAAGAAAAGATTCAGCGTTTCTGTTATGGGTAGTTATGAGGAAAAAGACAGACTGTAATCAGATTTATGATGAGGCCAGTAGGGCTGTATACATAGGCTCAGTGCTCAATAAAAGCACTCAAATCTCATCTGGATTTCATTCAGAAGATGTTTGCAGTGTAAAAGAGCCCAAGTCCTGAACTCCGCAGACCCCTATAACTTCTGATCGGCACAAAGACTTCCCTCTTGATTGAGTGAAAAAAATATGCTCAGGCAGTAAGAAGTTTATTTGGCTAAACGATTTTGTAAGATATAAACATACAGTTTTGGATACGGAAACATCTGAAGGCATGAGGACTGCTCCAATTACATGTATTGATTGATTGACCTGCTATTGATAAAAGTGAAACAAAAAGCCTGAAGCTATAGATCAGTTTGACATGAATATGAGCAGCTGGATTAATCTGTTTGGGTCAGTTTGGGGTGCACTGACACAATCCTCTGTGAGGACAAATTAGTATGGCAGGCTATAACACTTTCCATACTGTATTTATGCCATCCATCATGTCAGTGTGTTTGTGGTGCGTAGGAGAAACCTGATGCTGAACCCTTTTCTTTGAGGAGCAGTCGTTAGCAAAACGCTGCAGGCTGTATGTCAGATGTCTGCTTGAATATTGAAAGATTCTGGACTTTGGCCTTTTGAAAGCTTTAAGAGATGAAATGTGAGTAATATTGGAATCAGAGTGCATTAGAACAGCTGTAGATTATTAGCTCTCAGCTTTCACAGGGCAGCAGAGCATTATGCGGTCACTGCATAATGACTTACAAAGAGAAGTCTGCACTTTATCCGTTTGTCAGACTTATGAAGACACAATATCCTGAATACCAGTTTGACGCACTGTGCACATGTAATATATAGTATTTCTATGGCAATGAAAAGCAAAATCATTTTAAAATCCCCTTAACTCTGTCCTCTTATTGTTCAGCTGCCATGACTTAATCATCTTTACAAGCGCTGTTAAACAGTACTAAATACATAAGTAGTAACTATCATTATTTATTCCTGAGACATACCGAAGTATTAACAATACTCAGTATCAAGGACAGACATGGAATGAGAAATTCTAAAGGCAAAAATGTCAGTGAGTGGGAACCCTTTTTATATGCAATGCCGTCCTTTTGTTGCCTTAAGCATTTGAATTTCAGGCTCTGTCTAAGACCCATATATTCCTGTGGCCTGTCAAGAGATCTTTGCATGCTCAGAGGATACAGAACAGACCAAAAACCCTTAACCCCCTGTGGTTGTTATGCACACTCATATAATAGTAATTTCCTAAATAAAATACATAATTACACTCTCCTCTACTTTACAAACCAACAGATTGACAGCTCTATAGTTGTAAGGGTTATGAGAACTTTGGGTCCTAACGAGAAGGCAAAGTGTTTTGCGTATTTGACTACAAAACCACATACAGATGAGCAGAAATAAAATTAAAACCAAACATATGGTGTGTAAATGAAGTGTTAGCCCAGCACAAGGCTCCCTGACATTTACTCTTCACACGGAGGGAACTCTACTGGATAACTGAATACCATCATATGTGAATAGAACTTGAGCCTTTAACCTTAAGTTGCATCATTATAACTGTAAAAATGCCTTGAGTATCAGTAGAGTGGTGCTTTACACTGTAAATACACTCACCGGCCACTTTATTAGGTACACCTTGCTAGTACCGGGTTGGACCCCCTTTTGCCTTCAGAACTGCTTTAATCTTTCGTGGCATAGATTCAACAAGGTACTGGAAACAT